>MJHO01000228.1:49928-174467 GCA_002076135.1 Xerophyta viscosa | reverse complement strand
TTATCGTGTGTTTATCTCTGACAATCTTTTGACGTGTTCAGGTTGGAGACATATGATGGTATCACTTCTAATTGGTATTGCATGGAAACTGATTGTTGAAATGCCATGTAGAGTCTTTGCTTGATTTTTACTCCCATGCGTCCTGCAAACAATATATATGTCTTGTTCATCCTCTTATTAGCACATATCTGGCTTTCATCTTCAGTGAGCTTCAAGCAACTTCCTCTTCGATTCCAACGATCTTTAAGCACTTTGATAGTTTTTGGCAGGCTTCGAAAGATTTTGCTTTCAATGTTAGTACATCTTAAGTGTCTTTAGCGGCGTCTCCGGTGATCGGTAGACAACTTGGATGGTCTCTGCCAATCTCCGGTTTCATCTTCTTTGGAAACATGCTTTCAGCGGTGTTGTCTTCATCTCCGATGAACTTCGGGTGGCCTCTCTTGCGTCTTCAGCTTCCAACTTCATGTATCAATCACCGATCTTTAGAGAAAGCGTATTCTTCATCTTTTCTTGTGGAGAGAGGAGTGCTAGAGAAGGGAGATAGACCATTATGACTACATCTTATCTTGAATCCTCCTTTTCACCAAGCTTTTCCTCTCTTTTTTTTTCAGAACTTCTGCTTGCTATTGCTTCCCCTCTCTCTAGAACCGTCTTCTCCTCTTTGTTTGCAATCTACGGTTGCCTAACAAATAGCCCCATCGATTAAATACGTATAAGCTATATGTTGCGTATTTGATCGAAAATTGTAAAAGTTGTTAGCATATTCAGGTCCATTTTAAATTCCAAAAACAACTTTTGCGAAAATCCTAAGCATTAAGGCTTTGAAAGTTATGTTGTCCTCCTCTTTGATTCTGTGATTTCCTACGCATGGAAAGGATTGGTATAAACAAGCTTCCAGTAAATCCCAAGAAGTCAAGAACTTTGTTTAAAAAACCCTATTTCACCTTAATCAGGCTTTCTGAAGTCGTCGTCTTTCTTCCGTTCTTTCTGAAATCTCCCGAGGCAATGAAAAGGTTATAATATGCATCAGCCAAGCCACCATAGTCAAAACTCGAATTTTTTTCATTCTATTATACGGTAGGTTACATTGCTAGATATATTATTGCTGCCGCTGATAGGAAACTATCGCCTCTAAATTTTATGTTGCCAAACATTTGCCATTCAATAGATTGATTTTACTTATTCCTTAATATGGTATTGCAGTTCAACCCAATCAGTATCATCTATCTGTTCTTCCTGGCTAGCTGAAACATCTAGATTATTTGATTCTGATAGCCAACCTACCCAATCAGTCAAAAATTTATTTATACTTTATATTATATTATATTAGTCTATATATATATATTGGTCCCCAATAGGTGTTATTGAATTTCCAAGTGAATATATTTATAAAGCTTAAAGATCATGCACACGTCACGCATTCTCTAAACGTTTTGCAAGCGCAAAATGCACTCGTTCCAAACTACCATATTATCCTGGCGAAAAAGCAATCGTGAAATACTAACGTGTATTTCATTATGCCACTGGATTCAAAAAGAGTCGTCAATTCACTGCCACCGAATCGTCTAAGCGTTCATTTTAAACCAACGGGGGACGATTAATGAATCCATCTTTCTCCGTTAGTTTAGTCGGACAGCCAACGGTTCAATCAAAGCTTGGGTGATGTGAATTTTCACTGATAACACCATTACCTTCGATTTAACCAAGTTGAATGGACTCAAGTAATGTTAAGTGTGTATGAATCTGAACCAATCCGTACTGGGATTTATGGTGTTTTCTACTGTTCTTTATATCCTCACAACGTGCCCGAAGAAACTATGAATGCTTTTATAGAGAATTAGAACAGTGTATCTCACAGTTGCATATTGACGGGCGGTGAACTCACTATAACTCATTTTGATCTAAAACATATCACTGGTTTGCCGATACAAGGAGATATATATGATGAGTACTTTGATGAATCTCTGCAACTAATGTATAGCCATTAGTTCCAACTTGCTAGGTGTGAGGATGGCTTCTTGAAGCATGTAACAGGTAACTTGCATTTCTTCTATGGTCTTATATTTTAGAACATTTTCCTTACTCTTTACTAAAACTTTCTCATTAATAAATACCATATAGGTGACAATTGGATCAAATTTGGTTTTTCCCAGATAAAAATGTGCGGATACCTTATGTTCTTCATATTGATGATCCTTTCTGCACATATCGATATGGAGAAAAACATTTTGACGACCCTTATTGGAGTCATCGTAATCGTCAAGTCGTGGATTGTATTACTTTTCTTGTTGTATATTTAAGCTTACTTGTCGCTCCGACGATGGTTAGCGGCAATACAACCTTAGACCGTGGAAACACCTTTACCATGGCACGTACCATGGCTCGTGGTGTACAAATTTCTCTGGTTGTACCAGTACTGAATTTATGCTACAAGGCATTTGACAATATAGCTAGAAGTTCACACCCCAGCCGACGTAAGGTCTGCTTTCCAGTGCATTATTTCTCGGCATGGATATCATTATATTTTCGCAGAACATTTTCTCGTTCTCATGATCTGCATCACCTTCCTTTAATGATGACGATTGCAACTCGCGAAATAAATAATGATCTCAGTCCTTACAGTGTTCGAAAAATATTTAGATATATACAAGATGGTGTTATGCCTGATGTAACTTGGAGGCCAATTAGTGGAGGTTTTGTTGGTGCAGAAAATGAGGAATTATTTGATAAACCGCAACAATCAATATGTTCATTATCCGAGCAGCTATATTACGTAGTGATCAGCCTTGACCTTTTCTAACTAGCATTTCGTTACATTGTTGCTCTTATTCGGCGAGGGTATTATTTACTTCTCTAAGTTAACTTACTATATCGCGTCATCAGATGCGCTCGCCAATTCGCCGTTGATTCCCAAGACGGCATATCCTCAGTTACAGTAGGTTGGAGTGTCCTGATAAACCTGACATTCATGATGTCCTACTTGCTTGGCATGAGTTTGTACGCAGAGGTTCTCGCATCAGTTTCTTCATGCCAAATGAAAATCGTCGTGGGAGGTCTACTACGGAATACGCATGGTGGTATCGGAGTGGTGTAGATGCTTATCTGAATATAAATTTCAACCTTTTGGTTACTCGGATATCGAAAGATGACTCTCAAAAATTGAAAGGACGGGCACAAGCATCGAGATTAACAGAATTTGCAAGGCTTGATTATATATCAGATCATGTCAGATCAAGCAAACCTATAAAAGGCCAAGGTAGTCTCTGAATCTCTTTCCCTTTAAATAAATACCATCTAGTTATTGCACCATTTGTTGTAGGCAAGTCATATGTAAGAGTTAGGAATTAATTGCACTATGTGACCCAAAGATTCATCATGCAATATAATAGCATAGTAAAAAATACTCCACTGCATGATCTGCACATTTATCTATTGTATGTTGTCCATGATGCTCTAAAATTTTAATTGAATCTCGCTTAAAAAAATTTCTAGGCGAGTTAATGAAGCACGAGACTCGAATGTTAAAAGTCAAATTTCGGGACATAAATTACATAGAAGTAAAACTCCACATCATTCTCGATCTCCGGAATCCCAAAGCGTACTAAAAGGAAACCCAAGATTAACAAATTGGAAGGTATGACTAGGCAACCCAAGTATGAAACCTTTCTGCATGGTCCTGTACATGCTTTATCTTTGCTTTTATTATTTATTATTTTTTTAGGCAAAGATGTTGGAGCAAAAGCTTTCCAAGAACCACCCAAAAGTGAAAATAATTTTCAATAGACATGCTTCTCTTCCTTTATATACTTGTTCTCTTGTTTCTTCTATCTCGTTACATGTACCACTATTTTTTTTCAGATATTGAAAAAAATTGCATCTGCAAATACGACCGCAGTAACAGACAATGGGATCACTCATGGTGCGAGTATTTTATGTAGAACATAATTCCTTAATCCCCCCTTTTTTTTTATCTTCATTTCTATTCCAGATCGCAACGTGCTTCCAAATGATAGCGAGAAGATTGATTGTATTCGTGAGAGTAAATTAGTCCTGCATTTTATATCATTATGGTCCTCCTCTTTCTTTTCTGACCATGTGTTTGTTTTGTTCAGTTGATAATATCGACGATTCCACTTTTCATGAATTTCAAGACCAGGGAGTTTTATCAACTCATTGTGTAGCCAAGCAAAAGGTGGATTGCTCTCCCCCATCTCCCAAGAATGCAGTTGTTCATACGAATTAGGCAGTTAGAATTTTTGAAGATATGACGACGTATTTAATTGATCACCCTCAGGTTGATGCAACAACATTAAATTTTGAAGCAGAGTATTTCGTGGCTAGTTTATGCTTGACTAATTTTGTTGCAGACACTTGGCTGACTCTCGTGAATGAACTTGTTGCAAATTTGAAAGGATATGAAACATTTAACACTCAAACTTTACCAGTTGAAGAGAATGATATCAAAGAGGCCCAAGACCAAGTCACCGCGTGCAAGAACCAGCGAGAAAGGGATTCAGAAGAATATGAGAAATTCAAAGCTGAGTGCAAGGGGATCATGAACGAAGCACTTCGCATGAAAAGTCTAATGGATTCCAAGAAAAATGACTTAGATGTCTCTATTATTGCTGAGAAAGAAGCGGAGAAGATTTTATCCGAGTTTGCAGGTCGTCGAAAGCTTGATGTAGAGAAGCGCTTTTGCGAACTTGGGGGAAAAGCTCAAAACTTATCAACCTTCGCTGTGATGCTTTACAATTTTATTTTCCCTTTTTCTTTTGTAGGATGTGACTGATGTTTGTAGGACTTTATCTCATGCATTTGTTTCTCATTGTATGACTTCGTTCCATGCCGTTTGTGGCATGTTGCTTCGTTCAAATCATGTTGTCTTCCTTAAATAAAAGTTTGCAACTTTCCTTTTCGTAAATCATGAAGTGATGTTATGATATTTTTGCCTCAAGAACACATAAAGTGTTGACCAACTAGGGACATTCCATCATCAGAAAAAACATAAAGTGATGTTACTGCATTTTGTCTGAAGAATACTTAATGTGTTGACCCGAAAGGGACGTTCCATCCTAGAAAAAAATACAATATTATATTGTAGGGGAGTAGAATGGGGGGGGAGAGGGGCATGTTTTTGCCTCAAAAACACATAAAGTGTTGACCAACTAGAGACATTCTATCGTAGACAAAAACATAAAGTAATGTTACTGCATTTTGTTTCAAGAACACTTAATGTGTTGACCCGAAAGGGACGTTCTGTCCTAGACAAAAATATAATATTATATTATGGGGGAATAGAATTGGGGGGGATGTTTTTACCTCAGGAACACATAAAGTGTTGACCAACTAGGAACATTCCATCATCGGCAAAAACATAAAGTAATGTTACTTCATTTTGTCTCAAGAACACTTAATGTGTTGACCCAAAAGGGACGTTCTGTCCTAGACAAAAATACAATATATAAAACTTTCGCACCATGAGTGATCACATTGTCTGTTACTGCGGTCGTATTTGCAGATGCAATATTTCCAATAGCTGGAAAAAATAGTGATACATGTAACGAGATAGAAGAAACAAGAGAACGAGTATATAAAAGAAGAGAAGCATGTCTACCGAGCTGAGATTGAAGATTGTTTTCACTTTGAGATATGCTATTCTTCAGGGTCATTTTGACCCTGAAAAAATCAGGGTTGATGTGGCGTTGTACACATCAGCCCTAGTATTTAATAAAATACTTGAAAAGTGTTTATTCACACATCTCAATGTTTTGGAAATACTCATTTTACACTTATCAAAAAAGTCACATTAAAGGTGCTTATTTTCTAGACATTTAATATCAAAAAATAATAAATGATGGGCTGATGTGGACAACGCCACATCAGCCCTGATTTTTTCAGGGTCTGTCCACATCAGCCCTGATTTTTTCAGGGTCAAAATGACCCTGAAGAATAGTATTTCTCTTTCACTTTTGGGTGGTTCTTGGAAAGCTTCAGCTCCAACATCTTTGCCTAAAAAAATAATAAATAATAAAAGCAAAGAGAAAGCATGTAGAGGACCATGCAGAAAGGTTTCATAGTTGGGTTGCCTAGTCATACCTTCCAATTTGTTAATCTTGGGTTTCCTTTTAGTACGTTTTGGGATTCCGGAGATCGAGAACGATGTGGAGTTTTACTTCTATGTAATTTATGTCCCGAAATCTGACTTTTAACATTCGAGTCTCGTGCTTCATTATCTCGGCCAGAAAAAATTTTTTAAGCGAGATTCAATTAAATTTTTAGAGCATTATGGACAACATACAATAGATAAATGTGCAGATCATGCAGTGGAGTATTTTTTACTGTGCTATTATATTGCATATGAATGTTTGAGTCACATAGTGCAATTAATTCCTAACTCTTACAGATGACTTGCCTACAACAAATGGTGCACTAACTACATGGTATTTATTTAAAGTGAAAGAGATTCAGGGACTACCTTGGCTTTTTATAGGTTTGCTTGATCTGACATGATTAGATATATAATCAAGCCTTGCAAATTATGTTAATCTCGATGTATGTGCCTGCCCTTTCAATTTTCGAGAGTCATCTTTCGATATTCGGTAACCAAAAGGTTGAAATTTAATAATCAGCCAAAGTCATCATCACCCACTCTCGGATACCACCATCGTCTATTCTCGCCGTAGTAGACCTCCCAACGGTTGATATTCATTTCTGCATTCGAAGAACTGATGCGAGATCCTCTTCGTCGCAAACTCATGCCAGCAAGTAGGCACCATGAATTGCAGCAGGTTTATCAGGACACTCCAACCTACTACGAGGAATACCTTGATCAAGGCCGAATTGGCGAGCGCATCTTGAAGGAAAGTAAGTAACAAGAGAATATTAATCCCTTCGCCGATAACGAAGCAACAATGTACGAATGCTAGTCAGAAAGTCAAGCTGATCACTACGTAATATACTCGCAGAATGAACATTATTTTGCGGTTCATCAAATAATTCCTCGTTTTCTGCACCAACAAAACCCCTACTAATTGGCCTCCAAGTTACATCAGGCATAACACTATGTTGTATATATCTAAACATTTTTCGAACACTGTAAGGACTAAGATCATTATTTATATTGGGAATTGCAATCGTCATCATTAAAGGGAGATGATGCAGATCATGAGAACGAGAAAATGTCTTGCGAAAATATAATGATATCCATGCCGAGAAATAATGCACTGGAAAGCAGACCTTACGTCGGCTAGGGTTTGAACTTCTAGTTATCTTGTCAAATGCCTAGTAGCATAAATTCTGTACTGGTGCAACCAGCGAAATTTGTACACCACGAGCCATTGTACGTGCTATGGTAAAGGTTTTTGATCTAATTGTATTCCAACCATCGTTAGGCAATACAAAAGTACTAAGCCAAATGATATGAAGACAGCAAGAAAAGTAATACAATCCACACCTTGACGATTACGATGACTCCAATAAGGGTCGTCAAAATGTTTTTCTCGATATTGATATATGCAGAAAGGATCATCAATATGAAGAACATCAGGTATCTGCACATTTTCATCCGGAAAAAACCAAAATTTGATCCAATTGTCACCTATATGGTATTTATTAATGAGAAGTCTTTAGTAAATGAGTTAAGAAAATCATATCTAAATCATTACAGACCACACTAGAAGAACATGCAAGTACCTGTACGATGAAAGAAGCCTCCGTCTTCACACCTCTGATGCAATTCGAACTAATGGCTATACATTAGTTGCAGAGATTCATCAAAGTACTCATCATATATATCTCGCTTGTATCGGCATAACTAGTTTTAGATCAAACATGAGTTGTATAGTGAGTTCAGCCGTGCTCCCTAAGTCAATATGGCAACTGTGAATACAGCGGTTCTATCTTCTCTACTAAAAGGCATTCATAGTTCTTCGGGCACGTATCGTGAAGCGCTGATATAAAGAACAGTCAGAAAACACCATAAAATCCGAGTGACTGATTGCGGTTCTACTGATTCATTACACACTTAACATTACTTGAGTCCATTCAACTTGGTTAAATCGAAGGTAATGGTTATCAGTGAAATTCACATCACCCCAAGCCTTTGATTGACCGTTGGCTGTCCGACTACCTAACGGAGAAAATGATGGATTCTCCTTATCGTCCCCGGTTTGTTGTAATGAACGCTTCGCGACCGGGAATTGAGAAGACTGTCTTTTGATCAGGATAGCCAAATGAAACACCATTAAAGTATTTCACGCATTGCTTTTCGCCAGAATAATATGGAAGTTTGAAGCGATTTTTCCTGCAAAAGCGTTTAGAGAATCGTGACGTGGGAGATCTTTAAGCTTCTTTTTGCTTGATTGTTCTTTTGACATGATTCCACTTGGAAATTCTCAAATAATGCCTGCTGGGGACCAAAAAAATTTTTTACAGTAAATTTTTGAAGCTATTTGGGTCCTGAGAAGAGTGGTTGGCTGTTCGAATCAAAGAATCTAGAAGTTTTCAGCTAGCCAGAGAAACAGATAGAGATACTATTGGTGAACATGCAATATCAAGTTTAAGGAAATAAGGAAATCAATCTATTGAATGGCAAGGCTCGGCACAATGATTTAGAGGCATAGTTCTTATCAAACGACATCAAAAATAATCTGCAAGTACCTATCGTGATTAAATTGAACAATAGATGGATAAATAAAAATTCGAGTTTGACTATGGTGGCTTGTGCATGCATACTTACCTTTTTTGCCTCGGGAGATTTCAGAAAAGAAGGAAGAAGGACAGCACGACTTTCAAAGCCTATATAATTAGGGTTTTAATAAAGTCCTTGACTTCTTGGGATTTACTGGAAGCTTGTTTATACCAATCCTTTCATTGCGTAGGAAATTACAGGAATCAAAGAGGATGACAACATAACTTTCAAAGTCTGAATGCTTAGGGTTTTAGCAAAAGTTATTTTTGGAATTTAAAGTGAACCTCAAGATGCTAACAACTTTTACAATTTTCGATCAAATACGCAACAGATAGATTATGCATATTTAATCGAGGAGACTATTTGTTGGGCTTAAAAGAATATAAGTAGGCTATAATTGGTGCAATGATAAGGCTCAAAGCAGCCCACATGCTTTTAAAAAATAATAATAAAATAAATAAATAAATAAATGCCTGAGAAGTCGTATTATATCGTCCGCCGCCGTGTTGTGATTTCGCATTATATCGGCCGCTGCTGTGTTCTGATTTCGCGTTATATCGGCCGCCATCGAGTTCTGATTTCGCGTTATATCGGCCGCCGCCGAGTTCTGATTTCGCGTTATATCGGCCGCCGTCGTGTTCCAATTTTACGTTATAGCCGTGTCGTTATGCGTGATATAGACCGCCGCCATTTTGTTATGCGTTGATGGTTAGCCCTTTCGTTCATGTGATGTCTTTGTAGCATATTATCGAATAGGATGACTGCATGAGATATCTTCCTGATGATGACTGGAGAATGACATTCTCATTGTTCTTTAATTCAAGTGTATATCCATTCGTCCAACCAGCTTCAGAACTATTTTCATCTCCGACGATTTTTAGAAAGCTTCTGGAGGAGGTATATGCATCCAGCAAGTATTATGTCTTCATAGCTTTCATCAAAACATTTTCAGGATTATGTTTTATCTTCATGTCAACCTATATTCTGATGCAACTGCTTCAAACTTTAAATAAATTTGTCAATCTGGTCTTCATCTCCCTCTTCATCTCCGGCGAACTTACATTACTTCGTTTTCAACCCCGGCGAATTTCGAGTGCTTTGACGGTCTCTGAAGGGTTTCAAAGGCTTCCTCTTTTTCCTCCAGTATGCTTCGGGCAGCTTCGCCGGCATCTCTGACGATCTTCAAATGACTTTGATGGCTTACAGCATCCTCCAAATGGATTCATCTTCACCTTCGACAAACTTCGAGCGGGGTTTTCTTCATCTCTGGCGAGCTTCACATGATTTTGCTTGCTTCTTCGGTGATTGTTGTCTTCATAAACATAAGACTTCGGCTTTATGTCTCGATCAAAGATCTCTTAGAAGAGACTCTCATCTTCATCTTCTGGCGTATCTTGTAAAGGTTGGGGAGAGAGGAGCACTGGAAAGGAAATTTTGCACTACATTGGCTTATCTTTTACATACCTCGTATGCTCTCTGTCAAAAGAGCTCCTTTTCTTTGCTTGAAACGGCTTTTTTTCATCTTTCTTGTTTCGTCCATAACTCGTCTTTTTCTCCTTATTTTAAATCTACGGTTACCCATAAATAGGCAGCTTCTGATTGATTCTTTTAATTGCAACACTACTTTCACTAACTCCACTTCTCAGATATTTATTTTTTTATTTTTTTAAATTTTTTTTAAGGCATGTGGGCTGCTTTGAGCCTTATCGTTGCACCAATTATAGGCCACTTATAATATTTTAAGCCCAACAGCTTCACTTCTCAAAGGCGTTTAATGTACATGTAAATATATTATACTCCAGCAACTAGCCAATGTTCGATAATTTATAGACCGTAGTTTTACCTACATAAGCCGGCCTAATCCAATGTTCAATCTGTTTACTATACGCCTTTCAGAAGCCACCGGCTATCCGCCTCGTAAGGATTTGGCCTTGGATCTATTCGCACGTACAATACCTAACACTAGTGAATAGATTCGAATGTTAAAAAAGTCTATACTTTTCAAAACTTATTAAAGCAACTCTTATATTTCCTGACAGTTATTAAGTCTAGCCAAAATACACAAATATAAGTCATACGAAAAACTTACATTGTTATGTGCTTTACAATATAGCTCAGAAGTTTATGTGTGTGTGTGCACGCACGCTTTATAGCTCAGAAGTTTTTACTGCTTTTAAAAATTTTGGGTCATGAATATATATTATAAATATTTTTTTTTAGAAAATTTGAATACAAATGATTTAGAGCACACAAAATCTAATATTTGTGTATTCACAACTTTTTCAAAAAAAAAAAAGCTTAGACATATATATTTTGGGATGATTTTGTAAGTTGTTAAAAAAAATGATATGTTTTGACAAAACCTCTTAGATTTTTGGAAAAATGATAGATAAGTATTTTTGGGGAAACCGATGTACTTGCATTCCAAACTTTCTAATAACTACTAAATCAAATCAATACACATATAATAAATATTTTTTAATAAAAGAAATTGAATACAAACAAAATATAGATTGTTGTGCACTACACCTTTTGTAAAAAATACCTAGCCGTAGGTGTTTTAAGGCTTCGAATCTTTATTTGGTTCAAACACTTTGGAGCTCAAATATTATTACATAAATAAAATGATTTTTAAAATACCGCCTATATACAGTATATAATAACAATATCTGCATTTACTGGTATGGTTATTTATAGGTAGTTTTATAAAAAATTGAATAAAAAAATAGTAAAGAACAACAAAAATTATATTTTATATTTAAACGTTTGCCAAAAATACTTGTAGATATGCTTTTGGAATGATTTTATAAGTTTTTAAAAAGGATAGGAATTATTTGTCAAGATTTTAAAAACAACGGCCTTTTTAACAAAACTCCTAGATTTTAGAATAAGGTCAGCCGGTGCTTTTCAAAAGTTGTCTAAATTTTTTATTTTTCTGATAATTTTTAAAATTAGATTTCGACGTGCTCGCTGTATTAATTCTTTTTTAAAAATATACATATATAAAAATTTAAGATTCCGAAATTTTTACTCATTATAAAAATTTTGGAGCTCAGAAAAAAGATTTTTAAATTATTTATTTTAAATATAAAAATTATAAATTATATAAAATATATTTATTTTGCGTTTAAACTTTTCTCAACAAAGACTTATGCATATTGGTTTTAGAATAATTCTGTTAGTTGTTTTTAAAAATAGAAAAACATTTTCCGACAGAATCCCTAGATTTTTCAGTGAAAATTGTAAAAACATATTATCCTAAACAAAATAGTTTAATTTCTGAATTTTTAAGCCCCTTTCCCTTAGGCTTCTTTCCGCTTTCGCCCTTATCTACTTCGCGCCGCACCAATGGCCGCTCAACCCACCGCTCTGCCACCCCAGCTTGCCGCCCCCTGCCATCTCCGGTCATCCGCCGTTGCCACGTTCTTCTTCCCCTCCGCCGCGAGCTTCCCCACTTCCACTCATTTCTCCATTTCCGCTGCCGCTTCTCCAGCCATGCTTTTCACTATCCCTGTCGTCCTAAACAAACCCAGGAGAGCTTCGAAGCTCTTCTCTGTCGCACAGGAGGACGTGAAGACGGCCTCCTCGGCTGAGGGCATGGAGACCGGTGCCCCGGAGGAGGGCGGCGCAAAGGGACGGCCTTGCGAGCTGTACGTGTGCAATCTTCCCAGGAGCTGCGATATCTCACAGCTTCTCGAGGTGTTCAAGAGTTATGGAACTGTGATATCTGTTGAGGTACTGAATTTCTTTCTTTGTTTCTTTTTGAAATTTGAGTGTTGCTGCCGTTTACTGGTTTGACAATGAAGTGTTTGTAATTTTTAGAATTGCTTAGCGGTTTCGTTCTAGTAAAGAGTTGATTTTTTTGGGGGAAAAATTGGTTGGAAATTGGATATGTTGGATAGCCATGAGTTACATTTGAACATAGTTGCGGTTGTTCTGATGATATGGGAGTATAATGTTTTTAGCAATCACATTGACATCCAATGGACATTTTCTATCTATTTTTCTATTTTTTTTTTCTTAGAGCTACCTTGAGCATGTAATAGAGCAAGTATTTCTATATCGCATGCAAAATTCGATTGAGATGAATGTTTTTGTTGTATTCTTCTACGCGAGTGCAAGTGTTGTCATGGAATTTTGTATATATCATCTCGTTACACTTACACCTTTTTTTTGGCGTGATGTTCTCCATTGACACCCATCTTAGAAAGCAAATAAAAGCACAGGTATGCCATTCAAGTCCATCATTCCCTTATGGTGTGTACTTAGTGATGACTTCATTAGGAATATATAGTGGACAAAATTTTTTGTTCTACCATTTTTAAGGAACCATCGAGAGGGTAGGTGAGATTTGAAAATGATAATGTCGTAAGAGATCGTAAATTACCATATAATTAAAAGTGTTCATAGTAAAGGATATCCAATGCGTCTACTTGCCAATATTTTTCGCAGCTTATTATGCTGAGGCTCATGAAGAGAGCATTCCAGACTCGAGACCCTCCTAGCCCTCATAATATACTCCACTATTCAAAGCAAAAATTTTCGTACTTGTACATAAAGTATATATTTGTATTATGTAAAATGTTCGTGAGCATGACATGTCATCTGACTAGTCCCTGCTTGAATGAGCACTTTTTTTTAACCTGTGTGGCAGAATGTACTATTTTGATGAAAGGGAGGTGCTTTATAACCATCTAGAAAATGCTGCTTTTCTTCTTTTTTTTTTTTTCTTTAAATACTTTAGTTAGTTAATTTCTCAAGGATCTACCTTAATTAATAATAATGCTACGGCGAGAGGTAGAAACCCCAAATGATGATTGGAGTTTTGAAGTTACTGATAACACAATGATGTAGATGCAGAGTACAACTCGAGCCAAAGAAGCAGAATTGTTGAATATTCACCTTTGCTGAGCTTGAGGGTTCAGTAAAACATGCACCGGCAGTTGGTTCTACTAGCCATACTGCCATAGGGTTGCATATTGTTGTATGAAGATGGGCATGAACTATGTGTTTTTCTGTTAAATTAATGCAAGCAAACATGTTCATATGGTTTCATTTTGATTATGGGAGGTACTTTGGTGTGCTGCATGTTGGTGCATCCTCTGTTAGTTAGGGGTGTTTGGTAACTAGGTTTTAGCAAAACTAATTTTATGAAAAAATTATTTTAGTAAAATTCTTGGATATGTACAAAAACTAGTTTTATTAAAATTCAATCTTTCCTAAAACCTGAAGTTTCAGTTTTAGTAAAACTAGTAAACCCACGTTTTTAGTAAAAACTGGAATTGCTAAAAACTCACACGTTATCCCTCACGTCCCCAATTTCTTCTCGTCATCGTCAAACGAACTTCTAACGGCTGGAAGCTAGGAAACATGGAGAAGGACACGGGTACAAAGACATGACACAGACATAGAACATGGCAATTTTCAAAAAAATAGGACATGTGTACACGGAAATAAAAATATAAATAATTAAAAATAATAACTTATATTAAATATTTAAATATATGAAAATACATAATATTCAATAACAAAGTGTATTCATAATATAATATTTCACGTCCATCAGATTTAAACAGTTAAAGTCTAATTACATCAATAAAAAAATAAAAAAGATATATAATATTTGAATAACTAATTGTATTAATATTTACTGCTACGTATTGCTATTACTAAATAGTATTTAATTTTTCTAAAAGCTTTTCTAAAAAGTTTTTCATTAAAAAAATCAATTTCATTAAAACAAATACAAATATGCGTGTTGGACGCTTCTGTCTAGCGTGTCCGACATGCTTGTCAGAAATATATTTTTTATTTTAATTTTTCGAACATTTCTCTGGTGTGTCCGATACGTGTCGGACGTGTCCACGGCGTGTCTGTGTTGGACAAAACACGAGTGAAATTTCAGCGTCTCCGTGCTTCCTAGATTAGAAGAATAACTGTTGACTATGTTACCACAATGGTGCATTGTAAGCTCTCTACTGAGCTCGTTTCGCTCTCCACCGAGCTCGTCTTGCTCTCAACCAAGCTCTCTCTCTTTTTTTTTTTTATTTGCATCAACCACCGGCTATACATTAATGGTGTCAATGAGAGGGTCACCAAAGAGTACGAGATACAAAAGTTTCCAAATGCTGATATGCATTTAATTGAAAAAAGTTTGTACGTATTTATCAAAGAGATTTGTTTCTAATTTTCCAAAAAACTATGCTGACTATAACAGGTCTTAAAACTTCTTATCCAAACAAAGTAGAAATAGTATTTAATAAAATTAGTTTTATGAATTTTTATCCAAACAAGATAACTAGTAGTACTGGTTTTAGAAAATTTTAAGTTAAAACCAATTTTGTTAAAATTAGCATAAAAACTAATTTTAGTAAAATCGTTAAATTACCAAACGTTACCTAAGAAAACAATTTCCTAACCCTCAAGATCTACTTTATATCATTCATACATTTGTTATCACAATAGTTTGTTGCATATAACCGAATGCTAGATGCTTTAGTTCTACATTGATGCCATATTGTTTTTTAAATTGATTCAAGATTCTGCTTTTTAATGCTTTTTAAATTGATTCATTGATGCCATATTGTCTAAGAAGATTCACATCCACATCTTAGTTCTGTATGAGTTCTTATAAGGCATGACCAATATTTTAGTCGCTTGTAGGTTTCACGAGATGCAGAGACAGGCATCAGCCGAGGATGTGGCTACGTCACAATGAGCTCCCTCTCAGAGGCTAGAGCAGCCATTGCTTCTTTAGATGGATCTGTAAGTTAATTTTACTACCACCTTTTTCTTTTTGGATCAAAAGGCTTATGCCTTCATTAAAGACGCTAGATTAGCCTAGGCTGACCTAGCGGCTAAGTACAAGCCTACTCACGGATGACGAAAAACGATTTCCATTATTTCGAAATCTCTTATGCAATCTTTTACCTGCTTAGGATATGGATGGTCGGGAAGTGCGTGTTAAGTTTTCAGGTGACATGGTTTCCGGAAGGAAAAACAGTGAGGCTCTAACTACGATACCTAAAAAGAACTTAATTTTCGAGAGTCCTCATAAAGCTTACGTGGGGAACCTTGCTTGGTCCATTAGACCAGAAAGTTTGAGAGAGTACTTTAGCCAATTTGGAAATGTTATTAGCGCAAGGGTTCTATATGATCGTAAAGGAGCGAAGAACCGTGTATACGGGTTTGTATCTTTCTCTTCCGCCGATGAGCTCAAGGCTGCTGTATCAAAGAGCGGAACGGTATATAGCTCTCTTCTCCTTATAATTCCTCGTAAAATTGGTTTCTAGAAGGGTGTATAATCTCTTATTGGATTATTTTTTACTGTGTTGTCAGGAGTTCCACGGACGTAACATGTTAATCCGGGAAGTTGTTAAAAATGAACAATGACGTGGAGGACGGGTGCACTTGATTAGTCTGCTGCAGGAAAAGCATTTATTTGGTTGATTGAGTGAGAGGATGTTGTGTTCATTCATGTTTTAGAGAACAGAATGGCATGAAAGAGGTACACAAGTAGATTTTAATGATTTATTATGATATTTTTATGCGTTACGAGGACATATAGAATAGTATTATTATTATTATTATTTTAACTAAATGCGGTCACTATGGTTTTGTAACATTTTGTTTCTATTTTGGTCTTGTTGTGTCCACTGAAGTTTTATCTACTACGATGTAAACAACTAAACAAGTTTATATAATTGGTAGTTGTATCGTTGCAAGGTATTTTCCTCGTTATATTCATTTATTTTTAAAACTATAATCTATTTTAATACGTAGAATCTGCAAAGTATGATTTTTGGAAATGCGATGTAAACAACTAAACAAGTTTATGAAAACGGTAGCTGTATCGTTGCTAATTTTCACTTCTTTCTTGGCATCATGCCGTGATTGGTGACACAAAAGAAGCAATCTTTTCGCTAATCTTCTAATTTATCTGCTGACAGTTGATGAATCCATGACATTCAGGTGTAAGCAGCCGTGCGAAGTGCAGCATCTGTAATTGCTGATTGTACGCGAGTTAAAGCTGTAGAAAGATGGCCTTTTCTCTGCATTGGAGAAGATCGCCATCTTTTAAAATCTTAGATTTTTAAATTTGTAGTGGCGAAAGAAATAGCACTTGGGAATTCAGCTATTTTTTGAATCTTGGCGTAGAGGGACCGGACCGTGTTAATGAGATTGATCATGTGCTGAACAATAGGGACTTTTGTGACTATTTTGTTGTTGTTATCAAATGTTGGTTAGATACCTAATAATAATCTTCACTGTTTTGCATTTTGCTCTAAATTTTACTAGCACCATTGCTTGCATAGATCGTATTGGCATGCATAGTCAGCTTTAGAGAGTCGGACTTTATTTTTTATCTTTTATTTTATTATTATTTTTTTTGAAGTAACGAGATAAAATTTCATGGAAAATTTATCATATTATATTACTGAGTTTACTTTTCTAATTATATTTCGTTGGGCCGTGGTTAAAAAGTAAAATTTTGGACTTGGATTATTTTACGACGTACTTTTCAGTACAGGAATATGCTTGAAATATTTTTATCTTATATAACAGTGAACAGGATTTAAACACGAGCAATGGTTTATGAGCTATTTACGGAATCAGTTAAGCTAACCGTCCGCGATAGAGTGAGTCATTTATTTGAATTGAGTAGTGCTTGATCTCAATCTTAGCATGTTTAGAACCAAGCTCAAGTTCGGATTTAGCTAGCTCACTCTGCTTCAAGATGCGGGTAATGTGGAAGCCAATTTGAAAAGTTTGAGTTTGTGAGCTTGTTTGCGTAAAAACCCAGAATCTTGGGCTTGTTCGTGATTGTTTTACTATTTTTTTGAGCAGTGATAAAATTACAAACAGTTGAATTGTAGTATTTGATTGTTTAGCCAATTACAGAACGAATTTGCTCCATTTACGCTTAAAATTTTAATAACTAGATAAAAGACTGAAATGAAACTTTGTTTTAATGGCAGGCGGATGTGTAATTGAGACTAGGGCTTGAAAAATGAGGGCTTGAACTCGTTTAAGCTCGATTCGAGCTCGACTCTTATAGGGTTTGACCCAAGTTTGAGCACGGATTTATACTCGAGTATTTAAATGAGCTGAGCAAGGATACTGGCTCATTGGAAATTGCGAGCCTAAGTAAGCTTTTTTATTTAATTTAAGTATATATTTTATAATAAGATTACTTAACCGAGTTCGAGTTCGAACCCGACTAAAGCTCGGTCTAATTTATGCAATCAAGTAGAACTCAAGTTGAGTTCAAGCCCAAAACTTTCTGAATTGATCCGAATTTGAGCTTAACCTCTAATGCTCATTGCGCACGAGCTAAATCAATTGAGCAAAGCTTAAATTTAATTGTGCTTGGCTCGAATTCGGCTCATTTTCATTTTTAATTGAGACTAAACTTATCAATATTACTTACGTAAGGAGCTGTTCATGTGAAATATCCTTACTTCACACAAGGTTGAACCTAACGGTTCTTCTGCCTAGCTCGAAACGGATAACAAGAAGTTGTAAATTAGCCCTTGATATAGCTCTTGATCGGTCTGAAATTGAATTGGATAGTAGTCTTAATCACACCCAATATAGTCCACCAATTGGACGGGAACGAGGAAAGCGGTCCTCGATTTGGGCCCAATTAGAATTAACGATATTGCAAAGTAGGGCCTCCTCAATTCAGATCCGTGGTTTTACGGTTTGAAATGGATTGATTATTTTTGACATATTATTTGATTATTTTTTTGGCATATTATTTGATAATTTTAAGAAAAACTTTCAACTACAGAGTTGTAGATTTTGATATGGTTTATAACTTTATAGTTAAACATTTTTCGCAAAAATGTCAAATAATATGTCAAAAAGATGATCAAAAATTTTGATAATCTATTTGGCGCAGCGTTTTGTGTTTTTTGAAAAAACTTTCAACTAGAAAGTTGTAGATTCCATCAAATTTATAATTTTGTAGTTGAAAGTTTTTCCATAAAAATACTTATAAATAGGCTAAATAAGCGGACGAAAATTTTATACGATTGCTCGAGATATGTGGGCCAAATTACCTATTACATACCCCGAGTTATCGCTGTTTTGGACTTTGACACCCCGTCTTACGAAGGAGGCGCTGCGCATACTGTTGACGACCTTCCTCCGGGGAGGGAAAGGGTTGGAGTCGCCACCTAGATATTTTGCGGAAATCTAGGAAACCAGGAAAAGGCACATAGAGATTCGTCAGGTTCGTTCGTCGTTTACATGTGGGGAAGACGGAACACCCCCACAGCGCCCCTCAGAGAGGGTACTCTGTAGGTGATTAGAATAATTTTGGATTTACATTTATCACATATTTATTATTATTATATATGTATATTTAATTATTTACCTAATATAAGGAGAGAGATCGATATCCACCTCCACTTCTAAATCATTTACGGTAGACACATCCAAATTATCGACATATATATCTTCGGAGATAATTATCCATCATCTTTTCTATATATGTTTATTTGAATGGGATTTTGATTTTTATAAATCTGGCCTATTCATATTAGGGGAGAGTATAATCCATCAAAATCTCTACAACTGATATTCATATATTTATATGTATTTACAGCATTCACGATAATTTCAATCTATTTATATGACATACAAAAAGTACACTGCTAATAAAATCGAATTAATATTATCTTATTTTTTAGGGGCTCAGCGCCGTATCGTTTCCTCTTCATCGCCCCATGGTTATTCGAGATATCCATCTCATTCTTAATATTATATTTATCTAGTATTTTGTGTTTTAAATTGATGGGAAAAAATATCCATATGTTTGTATACGTGGTTTATTATTGATGGAGAAGAAATATTCCATCTCTTCCCGGATAAATAATATGTTATATATGCGTTATTAACGATGGGGAAGAAATGTCCATCTCTTACCCGGTTTATAAAATATTTTATGTACATGCTTTAATTATTTACAAACATGTTCATATCGAGTTATTCGTTTTATTACAATGAATGTTTACATCAGAGTAAGGAATAAGCAACATCCATCGCATACCCTTTGACTCCTTTTATTGTTAGAATTTATTCGGGGAGATATCCATCTCCTCCGAGATTTGGCTAAAAATTATGTTTTATTATTATTATTATTATTATTATTATTATTATGTCGTCGTTGATTATTGTTATTATTACTATTATTATTGTTGTTATTGTTACTATTATTATTATTGTTAGTTAATGAAATTTGTGCGGAATAGAGAAAAAGCAATATCCATCGCTTCTCCCTATCATTTTATTAAAATTAAATTTCGGGGAAATATCTATCTCCACCGAGTTTTATTTTATACACATGCATATGTATTATATGGTTGATTATATATTTATTGGTTGAGATAAAATTAAATTGGATTATTTGATGATAATTAGAGTTACTATTTATATTAATTCATTAACTGAATTTATCTTTAAATAAAAATAATAAAAATAAAAATAAAAAGCAATTTGGGCCCTTATGGGCCAGACCGGACCACATAGTCCGGTCTGGAGCCAAATGGCTCGCCCAGGCGCGCGTAGCGCCTGGGCTGGACCCGAGCGCGTGCTCGGGTCCGCGCGCAGGGATTCCCTGCGCGCGACCGGCTGGGCCGGTAACGACCGGCCCAGCCGGTCGTCTGCATTTTCAGCAGACCGCGAGCTCGCACTCGCGAGCTCGCGGTCGACGGCGGCGACGCGGCCGCCGCCGTCTCGTCGCCGGCGGTGAGATTTTTATATCTATTCTAAGGTTTTCGACCGTTCCGAATCCAAATGTGATGTTCTTAAATTTTGTTTCGACGTTCATTGTGGAGATATACGGGGTGCAAGTTTCGGTTATTTTTTGTTTTCTCGTTTTCCGGCCGCCTCGGCTCGTCGCCGGCGAATCCACGGCAGCGCCGTGCGGTCTACGTCGTGCGTAGATAGTGACTATGTGGGTTTTTAAGGGTTACCTGGGGCGAGCGTTCGGGTGTGGTTTTTGGCCGAGAAATCCGAGTTCTCCGGCGTTGTTTCGGCAACTTCGACGGCGTCGGCGATGGGACGTGTACACGTAAGCTCGGAGAGGATGAGGATGAGATTATGATTGAGGCGGACGTTGCGCTCCCTCTCTCTCTCTCTCTCCCGCACTTCACTTCCCTCTCTCTCTCTCTCTCTCTCTCGGGGTTGCGAGCTCGCCGGCGGCGTGAGCTTCTCTCCTCTCACCTGTAATGCTGCCCTCCTTCTTCTCTTCCTCTTTTCCTTTCCCTCTTCTTCCTTATGCCTTCCTTTTCTTTTTTTCTTTTTTCTTTGTGTGTGAGGTGTGTGTTTTTTTTTAGAGGGTGTGAGTAGGTGGGTGGAGAAGTGTGAGGAGGGGGGGATGGGTGCAGGTGACGGCTGCCCATCCCTCCATTTTTTTTTATTTTTTTATTACTATATTATTATTATATGGTATATGGTATATATGATGTATATATTAATGTGTATTATATTGTGTATATATGTATGTATATGCATTTTTCGGAGGTTATCGTATATATGCATGTTATCATATGCGTATATGTTATCGCATGCATGAATATCGCAAAATGGATCTAATTGGACTTAATCGGATCCAATTGGATTCGATCAGGCCAATCGAGCTTAATCTGACTTAATTGGGTCGATTGGGCTTAACCGAGGATGGTAGACCCTTCATGAGTCATAATTAGTGCATTTCGTTAGTGCATACTAATAGTCCGGACAAAATGGGGTGTCAACACATACCTCCGTCAAATTTAAAGCTGACGGCGTTAAGAAAGCGCTGACGTGGCAAAGCAGGCGCCCCGGCCGTTATTTTACGCGCGATTTTTTAGCACGTGGAGGCCCGCACGTGCGAAACGCACCCAATTTAACCCCCCTTTTTTTAGATAGAGACCTAGATTCATACCCCGAATATCCCTATCTCAAAGTCTCCGGCGAATGTGAGTTCCCTCCGGCGAAATTATCCGGTCATCGACGGCGGTTTACATTTCCGACGACATTTCTATAAGTTTCTGCATCTTCCTCGAAAATGAATCTTAGGAGACAATGGATTCGTCCTGGGCAACGCACGATGCGACTGCCGTCGATTGGTGATTTCAATCACTTCGTACACGCGTGACAACCCAGGGAGGCGATTCCTTAGATGCCCTAATTGGAAGGTATGCCTAATCTAGTATATACGTGTGTCTATATTGTTATTTCGAATTTGAAGTTTTAATCTCTTGATCTTAGACTCGTAATGACTGTGGTTTTTTTCGGTGGATCGATGATCGAACACCCGAGAGATATGGACACATCATTTACAATCTAAGTGACCGATTGAAGAAGGCGGAATTGAAGAATCATGATTTAACAAAGATCAACAGGAGACTACTGTTCCTCACATTCACCAGTCTTGCAGTGGCTCTCTATTGTATTATAAGCATGGAATAGCATCAGATGGAGTTGTTTGTTGTAGGTTTTACTATTTAGAAGCATGTATCTTTTTGTGATGCAAGTGTTAGATCACTTGAGTTCCTGTTAGTTGTGGAGCTGTTGTAATTTTGATCCTTGTCATTGACAAGTAACTCTTGTAATCAATCATCAATGCAATGGCAGTTATCAAGTTATATCAATATATGTGTGCTATCATATTGTTGAGATATTGTATATACAACTCGTTCATTGTAAATGCAGATAGTTTGATTAGTCAAGACAGAATTCAGAAATAGTTCTGTACACATGATTGATTACAAATGTTATAATACTTTGAGCATTGCACTAGGAGACATGATTACACAATAGTTCTGTAATTTTCATACAAAAACAGCCTACAGTATAGCTAATACAAAATAAATTGTTCCTTACTTGCTATTGTTAAATACAAAAGACATATAATCTACAACTTCATACAACAGATATATATACTGACTGCTAACTTAGACAGAAGAAATTCAGCCTTTAACCCTGATTTTTCCTGGATTGGCTGAGCTCTAGAGCTTCTTGGCTTGGCAATTATTGTGTCTCTGTGGCTAGGCTAACAAACATATATGTAAAAGTTAGATATAACAAGTACCCAAAATCAGATAAGAATGCAAATGCAAATACACTTACGGGCCTAATCCATACTCTTGAGTCTCCCATCATGATTTCCTTACTAAAGCTGCTAATCCCTGATGCCTGTGAACCCTGTAAAGAGTTACATAATTAGATGTGGTTAAGTGTGTATTTGGCATGTACTATAAACTTACAGTTGGTAGGAAGTTATTTTGTGCATATTTTGCTTGGAGGTTTCTGATGTACTCATCAGCTGGACTTGGAGCAATCTGAGTCACCTCATTCTGATTATCTTGTTTTCTGTTCTGCCTCTTAATAGGATTACCAGCTCTCTGCGAAGAAACCTTTTGCTTCCCCTTTCTCTTCTGGTGTCCCTGGATCTGCATTTCTTGACTATTAATTAGATGATCAAAATAACAGTAAACTCAACCAATATGACAAATGATCTTACATGTCTTTGTAAGCACCCGGAGATCTTTATGAGCTGCTGGAGGATTCTTGCATCCCTTTTTATTGTGACCATAAGCAAGACAATTGCTACATCTCAGAGTCTTACCAACTCTTGTCAACCTTTTCTCCACTTGATATGTCTTAAACTGCTGAAGTGCCAGATTAGTCTTAGGTGATTGCTGCAGCTCCCTTTCTACCTCTCTACTTTTAGGTCTCCCATGTTAACTTAATTTCTGATGGCTTCGATTTGCGTTTCCTTTGTCTCAACCAGTTAGACCTCCCATCAATAGGTTGGACAACAAGACTATACATCTTTTTGTATGTCTCAATAAGGTACCAATCATCTACATGTTGGTCAGGTTTTTGTCTTTTAGAAAGCAAAACTGCCACCCCATGTTCACATGGGATTCCACTTATATCCCACTTTCTGCATGTGCAGGAATGTTCATCTGGAGTTACTACATAGTCACCACACTCATATCCACCTGTAACTTGATAGCTTGGGCCACCGGAGGGAATTGTTCTAAATTTGTAGGATTCCTTCACCATGTCATCTAACTTTAACCTTATCCTAGGGCATATTGGCCCCTTCCACTTCTCCATCCTTTGTCTTTTGTCAGCTATCCTTGTCATGATCAACCTTCGTATATCTTCCATCATGGTCAAGATTGGCTTCCTCCTAGGCTCCAGAATGATCCTATTCCATGCTTCAGACAAGTTATTTGTAACCATGTCACACTTGGTATATGGTGAGAAGAAAGCTCTAGACCAATGAACTGGTGGCCTTTTCATCAACCATCCATGGGCATCTTTATCTAATATTAGCATCTCATCCATATACTGATCATAGTGAGCAGGAATCATAGTGAGCAGGTGTTGTTGCCTTTGAAATCTTCCAAAGCTGCTTCTTCAGTAGGTCTCCTTTATGATCTATCTTGAAATTGTCATATAAATGCTTCACACAAAACCTGATCAGTGCATTTGGGAACATCCTAGAGAGTATAGGAACCAAGCCCTGTATGAATGAAAGATGCAGAATCAATATATCATGAAGTGAATGAGATATAATTTAAGAAATTATGATAGTAATACTAACCTTCTGTTTATCAGACATAAAGCAAAACAGACAAGAATCAGGATCAATTGCTAAATCTCTAGCCAAAAGATCCAAAAACCAGCCCCATGAATTAGAATTATCAGATTCAACTTTTGCATAGGCTAATGGATAAATGCTATTATCTGCATCCACACCTACTGCTGATAGTAATTGTCCCCCATACATTCCTTTTAAGAAGCAACCATCAAGAAATATTATCGGCCTACAGAATTCAAAACCTTTCTTACAGGCCTGCATGCACACATAAAACTTTTTAAATGTCAGTCTAGGTGCGTGAAGATCAACCGTTGATCCTTTGTTTGTTCTAAGAAGTTCAACTACATAGTCATGCAATAATCCATATTGCTCAGCTTCATTTCCCATCACCACATGTAAAGCATGAAACCTAGCCCTTCGAGCTTTTGTTCTGGTAATTCTTTGCATGAAATCTTTGTTAACTTCATCAATGAGTCCTTGCAAGCTCCAATGAGGATCTGATTTAAACCTATCTGCATAGTACTCACCTATTTTCTTGAATGTAAGATTTGGATTCTCTTCCTCAGCTGAGCAACTATGAACATTGGTCATACTTTTCACCACACAATTTGGTTGGCAACCCTTGATGCTTCCGTAAAGTCTCCAGTCACAGCCATCAGCACAGACAGCTAGAACTCTAAGATTATCATTTATCTTCATCCTGATAGGAAACCTTCCCCTGATTGAATACTCCTTAATGGCTGCCCTAAATTCTTTTATACTTCCCCAGATTTGGCCAACTTTGAAGTTAGGATTGCTATAGTCACCTTTACATGCACTATGCAGTGCCTGTTGTTCTTGACTTCTCTCTTCTTCTTCTCAAGGACTTGTCTACTAGTTTTACCAGTATTGCTATCTGAACTCTCTCCATCTAAGCTCTGCAACTCATCATCATCTTCATAATCTGACCCCGAGTATTCTGCAACTCCTCCAACTTCACCTTCAATTGGACATCCCTCATTTGGTAGAGCATACTCCTCATCAGAGGGTAACTCATCAGCAAATTCATCAGTTGCTTCCCCTTCATATAAACTACATTCGGGATTGTAGTCACTATCACTTTCACTTCCACTTTCAACTTCAGCTTGAAATTGCTTCTCAGCAGCTTCAGTATCATGTATATCTGTTGAATCATCACCAGGAATATAGTTTGTATCACTTTCATTTCCACTTTCAACTTCATCTTGAAGGGTTTGGTCACCTTCAACCTCAAATCTAATTTGTTCCTCTGCAATCTCAATTGCATATATATCTTCATCAGAAAAGCCTTAACAAAATATCCGCCGTGATGCATTACCACGGTAAAGTGGTCTGGGGACTTAGTGACTGAGAGAATAAGAAAATTCTGTCATCAAAATAGGATAAAATATAAGATTAAAAATTAATTATGTAGATAGTGCACCTAGTCGCTTTTCTCCATCGCCTTCTTCCCGTAACCTCATATCGGGAGGCATATTCTCAGCTTCTCTTAGAAATGTCGTTGGAAATGTAAACCGCCGTCGATGACCGGAGAATTTCGCCGGAGGGAACTCACATTCGCCGGAGACTTTGAGATAGGGATATTTGGGGTATGAATCTAGGTCTCTATCTAAAAAAAAGGGGTTAAATTGGGTGCGTTTCGCACGTGCGGGCCTCCACCTGCTAAAAAATCCCGCGTAAAATAACGGCCGGGGCGCCTGCTTTGCCACGTCAGCGCTTTCTTAACGCCGTCAGCTTTAAATTTGACGGAGGTATGCGCAGCGCCTCCTTCGTAAGACGGGGTGTCAAAGTCCAAAACAGCGATAACTCGGGGTATGTAATAGGTAATTTGGCCAGATATGTGCTGAATGTGATGGACTTCGGCGATTCAGCAGCGTTCCTGTTTCCTGCTGCGTCTCAAGTAGGGGAACCGCGCCCTATCGGTAATGGTCCAAACTTCAGAGCAAAGGTTGGACCGAATTAAGTATGCAAACCAGGCTGAATTTAACCGGTCCAATCTGAACCGAAGTTTGGACCTAATTAAGTATGCAAACCAGGCTGAATTTAACCGGTCCATTCTGAATTTTCGGTCCTAGGATATTTGCACAGCCTAGCTCGAAGGTAGCACATAACTCACCATTTACTAGAAAGTAATTCAATTCAATTCAATCGGCCTGTCGCCGGCAATCACATCTCGAAGCAGAGAAAAAATGGCCGTGGATTGTCGGTACGAGCTGTCTCAGGCTGCTTACATCAAGCTTGTTCTCCACTCCCTCAAGCACCCTTCCGCCGCCGTCAACGGCCTCCTCGTCGGTCGCGTTCGCGACGCCGCCGCCGCCGCCACCGTCGAGATCTCCGACGCCGTCCCTCTCTCCCATTCTCTCATCCCTCTTCTCCCAACGCTCGAGCTCGCCCTTGTTCAGGTGGAGGAGCAATTTGGCGAGGGGGGGATGAGCATCGTAGGGTACTATCACGCTAATGAAAGATTTGATGACGCAGACTTGAACAACGCCGCCAGGAAGATCGGCGATCAGATCTTCAGATACTGCCCTCGCGCCGCTGTGCTGCTGGTGGGATTTCATTTTTGAATTTGCTCAAGAATTTTGTTCGTTTTGATTATGAATTGTTTTCTTTTTTCTGTAGTTGGATAATAAAAAGCTCACACATTTGGCGCAGTCTAAGGGACGAGAGCCGGTGGTGCAGGTAAGGATGATAAAATGATGAAAATTGTTGCTGTTACCTGTTATGGATAGTTTAAGCTATCTGGATGAAAATCTCTAGATTAATTGTATTTGTTGCTTTGCTACTAGTATTTGTTCACCTTCCCACTTGCAAATTGTTGCTGAACCTGTTATGGATGGTTGAGAGCAGAACTGGTGTTTGGATTTCGTAATTATGGTTTTTATATTGCAAAATGAAATTGTATTGTTGCTATTTGGATGAAAATGATAGTCAATTATTCCATTAAGCTCCTGGATTTTATAGATTTATGAGTGTGAAAATCTGCACCTTGCAAAGAGAACCAATTATTGAAGTAACTTTGAAGCACTTTACATTTAGCTTGGCAAAATCCTCTTTGTTTGCCTATGTGCTATGAAGCCAATGATCTCTCAGCTGTTTGGTGATATCTACTTTGAATCATATCTTTAATGGTTGCTGTCATTTTCTCTTATCTCATTCGCCTCTACATTAGTGCATGTGTCCTAGTAATGCTTGTTTTGTGCATGCAATAAATTCTGGAACTTTTAGCTAGATCTTCTTCTCTTTGAGTCATGTAATTAGTGTTGAGGCTGATGCAATGTACCCATAAACTTTTTACCTTTATAATATGCCGTTATCAGTGAGAGAATTAGACTTCGTCTTGCCCTGTTGTATGGAAATGACTGGTTTTCTATAGGCAAATACATGAAGCATATAGATTTCTTTTAGATGGTTAGCGCATCTGCATTTCTATTCATGATTTTCTGCTCCCATTATTCCTAACTCCTTTAAAGTAGCTCTTGCGACGTTTCAGTTTACTGTGTTGTCATGAGGTTGTGCATAAACCAATTTTACTTGAATGTGCTTAAGGATAGTTTTTCTATTCCTGCTGATTGTCATAATCTAGCTACCAAGCACTACATGATGTAGATTTTCTTGTTTACTTTTTGTGTGATTTAAGTAACTTCTTTCTAGTTAACCAGTGTTACCAATGTACAAACAATAGAGCAAGTGCAATTTCAAAAAGCATAATTGTGGCATCATCTTGTTCCTTAAGAGTATTATTCTTGAAGTACATTTGTTTGAGATCATTAGGATCATTAAATAGATCTGTATCTGTTGATAAACCTTAGTCTTGCATAATTTTGTCGGCCCTGGGTCCAATAGCATAAGAAATTTGAAGAAAAAGTGATCAAACGCACAATTGGGGAAGACATGAGTTTCAAGGCACTTCTCTTTGATGCAGCTTTATAGGAAACACGCTAAAATTTGCTGATTGCGCATTTGTCAAATGCATGTTTATGCCTAATACTTTCTTGGATACTCTCCTTAATAGATCTACATAGTCTAGACAAGTGGTGTATGTCCTTCATGTTTGGTAAAGCAAAGCATCAAGCCTTGGTAGATTTAATATGAAATTTGTTAATTAAATTTTAATTTTTGAGAATAAAGATCTAGATGTATTGCAACATCTAATTTAATATTTTCAAGCTCCACATTGGATCATCAAACTAAAACAATGATTGTTGGTGGAACAGATCATTGACGGTGCTATAATTATTGATACTAATTGTGTCCTTGCATGAGCATTGGATCTTGGATATTAAATAGATTGGTTAGAGCAAATCATGCGGTAATAGGGTCAAACTTTTTTGCTTGGCCTAGCTTTGCATTCACTTGTTTTTGACTAGGTCTTGATCTCCGTTAGGGATACTTATTCAACAGACCATATCATCTTTAATAGACTTTGTAAATTGATATGTACTGGTGGTGACCGGATATGGCATGAGTGATCGAGCGGCGGTGACCAAAACCTTGTGTTATAAATTAGGAAAAAGAATAATTAGCTGAAGACTTTTATTAGCAGTGTTGTTAAAAGGCGCCCGGATGCCTTAAGAACGTCAAGGCGATACGATATTCATAAGGCGCTCGCCGGGCTTGTAGGCATGAAAAGTTTGGCTGAGAAGAATTATAAGTGTTGAAAAACTTAAGTTAAGGGTAAAAAAGTAAAATCAAAGGAGAAAAAGTGTTTATAAAGCCTTGAGTTATCAATTTAGAGTTTGCTCACCCTCTCCTTGCTTTTTTTTCTTTTTTTTTTTTTTTTTTGGGGAGGGGGGGAGATGTTTATATTTTGTTCTAGTAGGTAAGATTTATGTTATTTTGTATTTGTGTTATGAAACTATTTGACATGCAGCTTACTAGTTGAAACCCTTGAAGAATCTAAGGTAAGTGTTTCATTAGTTTTTCTTTTCACAGTTCCAGTTCTACATTCATGATAAACTTGCATTAGCGTCTCAAGTCGCATAGGCGAGCGTCTTGGCACACGGGCGTTTTGCGGCCTTGGCGCCTTAGAGCTCCTTTTGCATTTAACAACACTGTTTATTAGAATATTTAGTAGGAAATATGTTTGAGAGATTTTAGTTAGGAAACTTAGTAGGAAATGTGCTTAAACGTTTTTAGTAGAACATTTCCTTATTTTGTAATATCTAGTTTAGGAAAGTTTATTAGTATTATTAGAAGTGATTGTAGTAGGATTTGATATCAATGCAATAATAAACTTTCTTTTACTAAGTCTCTCCCTCTATATCCTCCAAAGTCCTAATTCTCTTCTTTGCCCCTCTTCCTCTAACACAACCTCCTCTATCTACCCTATTTTCCTATCAATTGGTATCAGTTATGACGATCTATGACACCACATGCAACACCTATCCAATCGGCTTCTGGCATTGAATCCATGCTTGAAACCCTATTGTTGGTGCAAACAAATGCAGCCCTACAACAACTTTTACAAGTTCTTGCCGGAGTCCTTTAGCGCTAGGACAGGCTCAGAGGATCCATACAAATAATCCAGACGAGTAATCAGTCCAACAACGTTTTTGCTATGCCTATTACACAACAACCAACATCCTCAGCCGCACCACTTGTGGCGATATCACCACCAACTGCTCCAGCACCTCAATCACTTCCAACTTGATGCTTGCCAAACATACGTTATCTTGGGAAAAAAAATCGCGTGAGGGAAGCTTCGCCTTTGCGCAGCCGGCCTTTACGCAAGCCTCCAACAAAGATAGAGTTCCCCTCTACTCGAGCGTCATGTTTCAAGCAATCACCATCAATATATAGAAGAAAAATCATGGAAAAAATATTTTTCATGGATGCATGCATTGAAAGTTATGCTGCGACATCTGTTGATACCGTTGCACTACTTAAGAGATGAGTATTGTAGCAGTTTGGAATGAAAAATATATTCGGTATGCCTTCACTGATGGACTGGCACTGGACAATTTTCGAAAATTATCTTATACCACAACCTTTAGTGCAATGAAGTGGTTTAAAATGAGAATAGAAGCCAGTTAATTTGGAGGACTTGGGGTTTCTAGTGCTTTGAAAAAGTCCTTTCCAACTCACTCTCTACAGCTAGCAACCTAAAGTGATTAGAAAGTGAGAATTTGGCTAGAGAAGTGAATTCCATCCTACGTGGAATTGGATAAGTAAATATACTTCTTGCAATATGTTGGTAGCCTAGATGGAATTCATACTATGAGCGAAATGTGTCTTGGAACTTAACTATGCACGTGCCTCAATTGGGTTATCACGATAGCAAGATAAAATTCTTTTCAAACTTCCTTTTTCTTTTTCTGTATTCGGAGGTTGATAGGTAAAGCAACATGGTACCCTAAGTGAGAATGACAACGGCTGAAAATCGGCTCATACAAAAGCAATCTTAAACTAATCTTGAGTCCGAGCTCGAGTTCATACAAACGTGCCAAGGGGATGACTTAATTTGAGCTCGGCTCATACAAAAGCAATCTTAAACTAATCTTGAGTCCGAGCTCGAGTTCATACAAACGTGCCAAGGGGATGACTTAATTTGAGCTCGGTTCATACAAAAGCAATCTTAAACTGATCTTGAGTTCGAGCTTGAGCTTTGGACAATCTCAACCAAGAGTGTTCAAGTTAGCTTGTTGACGAAATTGCTTCTCGCTCGGACCTTTGCGAGCTGGTAAAGAAATTAACATCGCAATATGGACAATCCCATTTAAGCAAATAGTTTTATCTTTGTACTAAACATGTATGATCAATTGATGGTGCCAATTGTTTGGATGTATGAATAAACAAATCTAGTCAACATAATATAAATATGTTAGAAACTCTTCGTTATGAACCGACTTGGTCGGGACGCGGCGCAATAGACACCGGCGGCTTGGTGGCTGCTTACTTCTACAAATTTATTAATCTAAAAATGACTATTTTATTCCATTATTCAAAATGAAGGACACATCTCTATTTATAGAGGCTATCCCTCTAGACTCTTTATCGTATATTTTTTTTCTAAATATTCTCCTAATAATTCTCTCACAACATAACTCTTGCTTAAGACAAATATTACCTAAATAGATATTCCCAAGTAATATTCCTAACATAAGTAAATTCAAGCCCTAAACTCTGACTCGACTCTAGACTTGACCTCTAATCCGTGCTTTCTTGCGGCTCAAACCCCTTTGAATAGTACATAATATTCCACTTATCTGGAAAACAACCTTGTCCGCAAGGTTGATATCATCAGATGCTCCCAAATGTTGATGTCGTCGAAAATACAAAAATAAGAGATGGATGCCTACATCATAACGTATAACCACTGAAGTGTAGTGCCGGCACCTACAGGAATTCCTCGGCTGATATCTTCTAGCTCGTCATTTCGATCTTCGTTATTTTTTTTAAAATATCCATTTAGGCATAGCTCGACAGATAAAGCCAACCGGTAAGCAAAAAGTAGTGTAGTCCAAGGAGTACTAGAAGGTGATTGTGCATAATTGCAGAATACCAGCGGAATGTAGGGTGCTGGTTTTAGTGTGTCCCAGTAAGATGATATTACTGTAATTTCTTTTTAAAATTTATTTAAAAAAAAATTTTTTTGATAAGATTGGGGTGGGGGTGGTTGATTTTTTTATGGGTATATCTAGCACAATGCAGCGCAAGAAGGGCTTGGGTCTGATTACTCTTTTACCAATTTGTTATAAAACGGCTAAGACAGTTCCCGTCGGCGGCCTGGACGCGGCGAAGATAACACCGGCAATCCAGTGGCAACTCTAAAATTGACTTCTACGAACTAAGGATATTCTAAAAACTATTTTTTTTTTCCATGAGTGATCATACTATAATAAAATTTTATATAAACTGGTTAGCAGTCCATTATCTATTAGAACTCTTCCTAAAACAACATTCCTTTATTTTTCTACTTTCCTTCTAATACAATATTTAAGGTTACATAACACTTCCCTACTAATACAATAACTCTTGTTCATTCTTCTTTTCCTCTTGAATTTTTACAATAACATCTTAAGCTACAATCTATTTGTTAGTAGTTCATTGGCTGGTTCATTGTCTTTATCCATTCTAAGGATATTTGAAGAACCGCTCAAATTAAAACAGTCATAAGATTTGCTGTAAAACAAGTATGATACTCGTACAAGCAACTATAAGAATACCTTGGAAGTATTTAATGCTCGTAAAGAATAAAAATTTAGCCTATTCTACAAATTAAAACTGCAAAAAGAGAATGTTGGCTTTCCCAAACAAAAAGTGTATATCTGTGCAACTTCATTTCAGAATCTCTTTCAAAATATATTCTCTTTCCTTGGGAAATATATGCTCTGTTCTGAATAAGATATTGTTGTACGTGAAGTAAAGGTGGCTTAGCTAGTTGTCTGGAATGTTCTCCTTTTGTTGGGTGGAATTTGGGGCAGACTAGCATTTAGGTTTTTGCGATAGGGAGGTTTTCGGGTTTGCTTTACCATTGAGGCCTTTTGGCCTTAACTAATTCAAAGTCAAACTTCTTAGTGTACATAGGGTCATAATATTGATTTCTTATAGACCATCTAAAAGATTATTTAGTGGAGCTTGTTATAGATCTTTTATCAAGTTGTTCATGAATGGTAATCGAGTCAAGTAAGACTATGTTCAAGCTTGTGCAAGGGATTAATCCTTTTGATTTATGCTCATGGTTGTTCACTTAATAATTAAATAAATAAACGAATTTTTCTTGAGCTTGTTCATGGGCTGATTTTTTAGAACACCTGTTCACTTGCACCCAAAGTATAATAACAAAAGAAGTCTGACAGAGAGGTGTTGTTTATTCCTTAATTCATCCACATGCAACAGCGATTTATCTAGTAGTCACTATACAATTTATCCTCAACTTTATGTTTATGTAATTTCCCTTGAATGAATTATTGAGGGTCTCGAGGAATAGAAGTTGGAATCACAGTTTCTTTGAAAGCCTTTAATCTTTCAAAGTTAGTATTATTGAGTTTTTTTTATTTTTTTATTTTTTTCCAAAGCCTTTGAAAACCTACTTAGTGGTTTGATTAAAGTAAAGAGTTGAAGTGTTGTGTTAATGCCTTCTGATTGTGTGTACTCGTTCTGTGCAGCTGTATACAAGAGATTCATCAAAAAGCTGGCATCATGCTGAATCAGATGGAAATAACCAGTTGATCCTTAAAGAACCCACAACAAATATAGTATTGTTGGATTACATTTCCTCGAAGAAGTATGAAGAAATTGTTGATTTTGACGATCATCTTGATGATATTAGCAAGTAAGCTACTTCACCATGTTAACTCCCTTCAACAGTCCTGATATTCTGAAGTAGACGTCGGAATGTTTCATTAGCTCACCTCGCGTCTTCATTTCATGCAGGGATTGGTTGAACCCTAATATTCTGAAGTAGACGTCGGAATGTTTCATGGATTTTATCTGATCCTAGCGTTTATTCCTAAGATAATAGTTTAGTTTGGAGGGCCACTAGGTTACTGATAGTATGCATTGATATCTTCTGGTTCAATTATGACTGTTTATTAGTGTCAGATTTATCAAATAAATTTTAACGGTATTTGCGTGCGATGTATCAGATGCCCTTTGGGCCTTTGATACAGCAGTTATTATCTATTCTGTTGATAAAGCAGTTATTCGTGGCCAAGGCCCAGGCAACATTGATACACCTTTTAAGTTAGGTGAAAAAGAGTATGATTCCAATTTATCATCCACATTAGAGTTGTTTACGTTATTTCTACATGTTCACATGTAAACTTCCGACCCACACACACACACACACACACATACACACACACACACAGAGAGAGAGAGAGAGAGAGAGAGAGAGAGAGAGAAGCGAAACCATGACTCTATATTATGTAAGAGTCCACAAGTGTTCAACATGAGCCAATGTGTTTATTTTTGAGATTATCGTAGAGAAATTATGTCCGTAATAGGTCTATTTTTTTACTATTATTGTAATAGATAAATCCATCTGTGGCACGGTTTATATTCTACCAACCGAGTCGTCTTAATATTTCGATTTGGACAGGTCCGAAGGTTCGTATTATCCTACATAAGATATAGTGAGGATGAATCCTCTACACCCTTACAGGTGGTGCTCGTGGGATTTGAATTTGAGACCACCACTTTATGAGATGGAAGTAAATAGACCACCACAAGCATCCGTTCTAAGCACCCTGAGCAATATGAGCCAATGTGTCTAGTAGCCAAAGTTTAAGTATTAAACAGATAAAGTAAATAAGGAGCATATTATTTTTTGTTTGTTTGAGGTAATAAGATGAAACCTTTCTGGCGTATGTATGCGTGATTCACTGGTCATCATCTTCTAATCAGATAACAGTTTGGTAGAAACTTTAGGGTGTTTTCTACTCTTTAGCATCAAAAGAGCCTAAAACTATATATATTTTTTTCATGTTTTACTTGTTGGGTTATATAAGCTTCAATAGGTAGACTGTATATATGCGGTTTACACTTTGATATGATATGAGTTTAGGTGCATAAGTATTATAAGTATTACTTCAACATTATATATATATATATATATATATATAATATAATATAATATAAACTTCAATGCGAGGTGTGATTATTATTCTAGAAGTGTTAAATCAGCTTCTAAAAATAAAATTTGGGATCAAATCAGCCCCTTACTCTTCGAATTATCTAGGTGTGATTATTATTTTAAAAGTGTTAAATCAGCTCCTAAAAATAAAGGTGAAATTGCATATCAGCTTCCATTTTTCTAATTCGTATAAATTGGTCCCTGAAAACACCGATGTGATAGTGCATCGTGCTACCACGTCGGCGTCTTAGGGACTGATTTGTCCGAATCTTTGACAGAGATGACAGATATACAATATCCCTAAAAATAAAATTTGGGGTCAAATCAGCCCCTTAATCTTCCAACTCCCAAAAATCTTCCCCTTCCGTAAATTTTGTCGGAGTAAGTGACACCAGCGAAAAATCATACCGCAGACAACGGATAGCAGTGGATAAATATGCTGCAGGTGATTGAAAAGAGTGTTGTTGGAAACAAATGATAGTCCAATGATTAGTACAAAATAGTGCTGCGTTGTGTTAAGATGGCCAGCTAATTTGTTTAAGGTTAGAAAATATTATACGAGCTAATGTTAAACGTGGTTTTGTGAGACGAGGCTAGGATGTCAAATTTTTTGTCCTAAAAAATTCAGGTTCGGGATTGGAATTTTCTATTGGAGTCGGAGACATACATAAAAAAATAATTTCTGTCAGAGTCGAAAACATAAATAAACAAAATTTTCCGTCGGAGTCGGAGACGGAGGTGGATACTCTATCCATCGCCCCAATCCGATCCCGACCTCTAATTATATAACATATAATATACTATATATTAGAATACATATCATATACAGTATAACTTATGCTAATATTAATATTATAAATATTTTTTTATTTTGTTTTAAAAAATAATGGAGAATGGAGATATTTCGCCAATTTGAATTACGGAAGTGAGAATATAGAAGGAATTCCCCCTTAGCCGTTGGAGACAGAAATGAAAAATGGAAACTAAATTCGAGGCTGGAGATTAACAATAATGTCATGTCCATTCCATGTCTCGTTAACGTCCCCAGACAAAAGGTCGATATGAGTTTTGTATTTTTTTCATATCTTTTTAGTGATCTATATCAACTCATTCCAAGGCACATGAATTTTTTTTCTTTTTTAAAAAAGAAATTATCAAAAGTTCTCTGAATAATTAATTTATTTTGTATGACAACGCATAAATTATTTATGTTCCATCAATTAAAGAATTACACTCTTTCCATCTAAACAAATTACGTATTATCTTCTACGGATAAAAGATCATATTTTTACGTGTCCTTTATATTTGATTTTGTATTTTTTTGCTTTATAAGATGAAAGCCTTAAGATCTCTCTGGACCTAGAATTATTAATAAATTTTGGTTTTATCATTTATTATTTTAAATAATTTATTTGTTTGAAGTTTGAACTGGGCCAAGTTTCACGCCACTTTGCGGTAGCTGAGCTAAGAGGTCAGCCACAAGGCATTCTCATCTTCTCCCGCGAGCGCGTGGTGATGGCGGCACTAGTTCTCTTCGCTTCACGCTTCCCTATCCTCTTCAAAACTCCCCTACTCCGCCGCGCTTTTGGCGGCGCTCTCACTCGTTTGCCACTGCGTTCCGTGGTCTCCCACTGTCCTCTTCTTTTAAGTGCTCAACTAAAGCCTCTGTCAGCGTCGGCGACGCCTAGCGTAGCTAGAGAAGACGTCGTCGTCCTCGGGATCGAGACCAGCTGCGATGATACCGCCGCTGCCGTTGTGAGCCCACCGACTATCTTAATTTTCTCTTGGTTGTTTCATTAGGTTCGAATTAATTAAAATAGAGGTATTATATTGGAATGACATGGATATTTGGTTTGTTATGGAAACTTTTAGGTTAGAGGCAACGGCGATATTCTCAGTCAAGTTGTTTCGTCCCAGGTACATGAGCTAAACACTTGTAGTTCCTTAAAAGTTTATTCTGAATGGATCATATAATTTGTAGATATAGCTTATTATTGATGTAGGTGTATCTGCTGCATGCTTTCATTGAACGACTAATGTTGTATTACAAAGGGCATGTACAGATAGATCATCAATTATAAAGTGCACGCAATTTCAAATAGTCTATAAAGTTTACTTGTATTGTAACCATATTATTGGTCCAGCTTTTGTGTAATCCAAACTCGTACAATTCCAAATATGCAATACTATATTGTTGCACTGTTTGCGAGCAATTGCCGAAGTCACCTAATTTATACTTGCATGCAGCATTGACTTAGAAGAGCATCTATAATTGGTTGTTTCATTAACATTTCTTTTACTTCCAGAATGAAAAAAAGAAAATTTCGTGTAGCTTATATCTGTTATACAAGGCAATGTTTGTTAATTGGCCATGCAAGCATTTGTTCTAAATCTATTTCATACTGAAACAAGGAAGATTTGCTTGCTCGATATGGAGGGGTTGCTCCTAAAATGGCTGAAGAAGCGCACTTACTGGCCATTGATAAGGTGTGCAAATGTTTGGTCATTACATGAAATGCACCCGTCTCCCAAAGTTTTTTTTTTTTTTTTTTTTTGCAAATTTTCTTACTGTATGCAGGTAGTTGAACAAGCACTTGAGAATTCAAAACTCAAGGCAGAAGATCTGTCAGCTGTTGCCGCTACCATTGGACCAGGCTTAAGTCTTTGTCTGCGAGGTTTACAGCATGAAAATAACACTTAACAAGTGGTTCTTATTTCTGTGACTTTTAGTTGCATTTGTTAAGATTTCAGTTACTATTTTTCTTACCATATTGCTTTCAAAGTTCCATTCTTTTTCTTTTCTAAAAGTTTCCAAGGTGGTAATAACTCTGATCAAATCTTTATGAACCATTGTTCTCTTTCTTTAATCAGATACATTTCTTAATGCAGGACTTTAGAAGTTCCTTCTAAGGATACTACTTTTTTTTTGTGTGTGCATTCTCCTTCCTGATGATTGTTCGGTATTATTATCATCACGCCCCAGTTAACATAACCAATCCTCTTGTGTTGCAATACAGTTGGTGTCAGTAAAGCTCGAAAGCTAGCTGGAATGTTTAGCTTACCTATCATTGGTATTCATCATATGGAAGCTCATACACTGGTTGCAAGGTGTGCTATTGCTAATGAGTAATATAGTTTACACGATAAGAGATTGCAATAGATATGTTGAAAATTGGTTATCCAATTCAACTTGCTTATTTCTTCTGTACCCAGTGTTTTTCATTTTTTCACGTAAGTATGAGAAACGTTTGATAAGAGTGGAACTCGTTGTCACAGTTCTGCTATATAGCACAACTAATTTACAACATCTGACATGCTGTAGTTTTTGCTTTTGCTTCATATATCTTACTTATCTTAAATTACTTTGTCTAGGCTAGTGGAGAAGGATCTAAAATTTCCTTTCCTGGCTCTTCTTATCTCAGGTAATTAGCTTGGTGCTGGTACTTACCAATAATCATGATTAATGATTGGTCCATAACATTCTATGTACATTTTTGCCTTATTAAGATGCTCTTACCCAACGCAAGACCTATCAACTAATACCAAGGAGGTGTTAAATATTCTGATGTTGTGCTTAAACTAAAGAAGTACATAGAGAGCAGCATTTATTATGAAAGTATCTTTTGCCTGTTTTCCACTAAAGTTGCATCTTTTCTAGAAAGGATATTAATGTGTTAGTTTCTTCTATATGCACTCTCAGGAGGACATAATATTCTCATTCTTGCCCATGGTGTCGGTCACTATATCCAACTTGGAACAACAATAGATGACGCAATTGGAGAGGCCTATGATAAGACTGCAAGGTGGCTTGGACTTGATCTGAGAAAAGGCGGCGGTCCAGCCCTCGAACAGCTTGCTCTAGAAGGTGATCCAGATGCTTTCAAGTTCTCAGTAAGCACTTCTCTAATACTTCTCTAATGCTTCTCTAAGTGCTTCTCGGTAAGCACGTCTCTAATGGTTCTCCTACTGCTGTATAGTAAGAATATAGACAAGTTTGATGGTTCGTTTTTGTTTGAGAAATAGTATTCTTGCCTTAAAGAATTCATTATGCAAATCATCTCATCCATGATTTTCTTCTTTCTTCTATTTTCTAGATTCCAATGCGGCAACATAAAGACTGTAACTTCTCCTATGCTGGTTTAAAAACACAAGTCAGATTGGCAATTGAATCTAGAAATATGTAAGTATTACTCATATATTGATCACAAATTTTCTATTTATCCAAACACTTGCTGCAAATTTTGTTAAATGGACATGACAGGCTACACGAGGCTCTTCAAATTAGCTTAAAAATGCTGTGTATTTGACTTGAAAATAGTAGAACGGAGATGTTTTTTTCAAATCTATTTTAGTTTGCTGATCATTCTGGATTAGAACCATTTATATGTTAAAATATCTGCACAGATGCTTAGAGAATAATGCAATTTCATCTGCAAGTAGTCAAGAAAGAAGTTTGAGAGCAGATATTGCCGCCTCATTCCAGGTGAAGCACTAGAGCGCAATAGGGTACTTTCTTAACTTTCTGATTTCAAGTTTCATCTTTTGCCATGGTCGATCTGTTTTCAGCGAGTCGCTGTAGTACATCTGGAGGAAAGATGCGAGCGAGCAATCAAGTGGGCTCGGGAGATTGAACCATCAATAACATACTTGGTACTGGTGCTATTGGATGCAGTTCCTTACTTTTTTGTATGTTTAAAGGGGACTCCTTTAACCTTGATAATGTATGTGTTTACATGCGTTATAAGCAGGTTGTTTCAGGTGGTGTTGCTTCAAATCAGTATGTCAGATCGCGTTTAAATCATGTTGTTGATAAGTATGGATTAAGACTTGTTTGTCCTCCTCCAGGCCTTTGTACAGATAATGGTATGTTATTTCCACAACTTTCTGTTTCTGATGAATCTATTAGTTTATAGTAACAGAAGACTTATTGGGTGTGCTTTCATTTAAGTTATAGAAAACTTGTGTTGCGTGTTCTTTCGTTTAAGCTATGGACTTCTAGCGGTTTATTTAGCAAAACTTTTCTTTATATATATACCCAAGTCCGCTACTTCGCTGATTTCTTGAAGAACGTATATCGTAGAAAGTATAAGCTTGAACGCCCCTCTCTTATTTATATTTTTTTAATATCTTCAAATTCATGCCTTAATTCTGTCTTCTTGTCTGTCACCATTTCTGAGAAAAAGGTCCGCTATCAGCATCCTCATTTGTTTAGTTTATCAAATTATGCCATGAGCTTAAGAAATCAATCTGTCGATGTTCTTCAAACGTGGTTTGCATTTGTGGAATTATGCCAATTCTTTTGCCTTATAAGATGCGATGAGCTTAAGAGATCAATTTGTCGATGTTCTTCAAACATGGTTACGTTTGTAGAATCACGTTATGAGCTTTATAATTTCGTTTGCTTTCATATTGGTCTTAAGAAAATCAATTTTTACCTTTTTCAGGTGTAATGGTTGCTTGGACGGGAATTGAGCACTTTCTTCTAGGAAGATTCGACCCTCCACCGTCTGTTGATGAGCCAGAAGACATTATGGTTTGTTTTACAATTAGTTTTAAAGTCATTGCATATATTGAATTTGTTAAAATTCTCATTTTCTCTCATTTTGTTCTTTTATTATTTCATTACAAACTTAGCATCCTCTACAATATTCTATCCGGTACTCCTCAATAAAGGCAACAGCCACTTTGAACCTCAGACATGCTATGGGTTACATGTCAACTGGATGTGCTCGTATTTCGGATTCTTGATTTAGCGTATAGGTGGCGATAACATTTTGGTTCTTGATTGTGTATATGTGGGCCTTTTGGGTTGGCTTTCAAAATATTTGGTAAGTTCTGGGGTGAAGGATTATAATTCAACCTTAAAGATAATGTTCTACATTTTCAATAAATTTGAAACTATTATAAGCAGGAATATGTAAGAGATGTCCCTTTGTTGTTGTCACGCTCTGAATACTTTTGAAATAAAATTTCAAGGTTGTGACACAACAATCAGCGATTCTATCATCTTGAGATTATGTATTTATACGACACCCCTACTTCCAAGTCCTTTTAGGTTCTGACTGTCTATGGTCAGTCAGTCTCTCTTTAAGAGAATTGTGGCACTATGCCCACAACATTTTCTTACCGTGCCTTTTGGGTGAACCATTCATTCATACTATGTTCGTTGGAGTTTCTCCAAATTTCTATATTTCAAACATTTATTGAATTTCTTACCAGGAAGTTCAATCTGCTATTTATAAAGGGAGAAATCTTGTGGTGGCTCAAGATATTCATGCAATAATTTCTTGATACTATGGAAATTTAAACACTAATGGCACATTTCGATGGTTCAATGTCCATGATTGCAGTAAAGATGTGATTTAGAATTACTGTCTTGGCAAACACAAAGAAATAGTTAATTAAAACACATATTGTCTGAGGGATACAAGATGGATATCCTCTCTCCTATTTTAGAAATATGCACCTCAGATTTACTCCTATCATTTTGCAAGCAATTGCAATTCATGTTGTTAAAGAAGCTTGTTATTACCAGCATATTATTTGCTACATCTTCAAATTTCTAGTTTATTGATATTCCATCTAATGGTTAGCATAATTCTATTGACAGCTTGATTTGCGTCCAAGGTGGCCTCTCGGCGAGGAGTATTTTCAAGGAAGAAGTGGATCTCGTTCTCTTAAAACAGCCAGGATACATCCGTCTCTTACATCCATCATCCAGGGATCTCTAAAACAGTAAAACAGCCCTGACTAGGTGACCTTGTTTGGATTGGTTCAACTCTTCGATCTTGTGCTACGTAAGCGATGCCATTAAATGCAATCTAAAATTATATCATCATTGTTGACGACCTTCCTCCGGATGGGAGAAAGAAAGTTTGGAGTCGCCACCTAATTTTTATGGAAAATTAGAAAATCGGAATACGGCATGTTGAGATTTTTGGGCTCGTTGTCGGTTACGAGTGGAAAAGACGGGACACCCCCACAGCGCCCCTCCGAAGAGGGTACTCTCAATTAAATGGCTTATATTTTTTTAATCTGGAGATTTATAAAATTATGCCTGAAAATGATTTAATTACAACTAATGTATGCATGTATATGATAATGCTAATAAATATAATCGACTCCGCGTGTTTCTTTTTTATTGTTGAATTTTGCGTGTGAAAATATTTCACGATATAGAATTCGAATAACCACCTAATTCTAATCTCATTATTTATTTATTTTTTTGGATAAGGGTGTAGAGATCGGTTAACCGCCTCATTCTAATTCAAAAGATATTTAATAAGATTTTATATTTATCAATTTTTATATTTTTTTTAAAAAATTTTATTAAGGTTGTAGAGATTCGGTTAACCGCCTCACCTCTAACCTTTTTTTAAAAAAAAATGTTTTAAGATTTATTATTTTTTTATTTTTTTAAATAATTTAATAAGGTGTAGATTGGTTAACCGCCTCACTCTAACCTTTTTTTAAAAATATTTTAAGATTGTCATTTTTATTATGTTTAATTTTAAAATAATTAATAAGTTGTAGAATCGGCTTAACCGCCTCATCTAACCTGTATTTTAAACAGATTTTATGATGTTCTGATGTTTTGAGCCATCTTTTATGTCAAAACAATTATGAAATTATAGACTTAAAATTCAATTAAAAGTGATCAAAATTGATTAAAAATAGCTTAGGGCCACTAAATGGGTTCCTAGGGACAAAACGGCTCGGTCAGAATTAAAATGGCTCGATCAGAATTGAAAAATGCTCGGCTCCAACATTCGATTTGAGGGCTCGACCGGATCGAAAATGGTTCAGTTTAATTGAAATTGGGCTCGGTCGGAACGAAATCGACTCGGTCAGATCGCAACTGGGCTCAGTCGCGACCGAATCTGGGCTCGGTCGCGACCGAATCTGGGCTCGGTCGCGACCGAATCTGGGCTCGGTCGCGACCGAATCTGGGCTCGGTCGCGACCGAGCCCAGCGCGCGCGGGTTAACACCGCGTGCGTAGTTTTGCTTTAAGTGACGACCGGCTGAGCCAGTCGTCGTTTTGTTTGAGTTTCTGTCGGCCGCGAGCTCGCGGCCGACGCCGATGGTCGTATGCCTATGTTTTCGATGATTCTGGATTCAATGGCGGTGTCAAAATTTAGTTTCGACGATTGTACGCCGAGATATTTAAGGGTGTAATTTCGGTATCGAAAATAAAATTTAACGTTCGCCGCCGGCGAAGCCACGGCGGTGTCCCGTCACCTATACTGTGTTGAGATTATAATGCTGTGGTTTTGATAAATTTTGGACGGGTACCTTGATTAACCGAGGTTTTCGGTTTTTAAGCTCTTCCGGCGGCGACGACAGCGGCGAAGCCGTGCGGCGTCGGTGACGACGTCGTAGATCGTCGGCGAAACTGGTGGCGGTTGTGGTAGTGTTCTATCTCTCTCTCGGATTCTCTTTCTCTCTTTTTTTTTCTTTTGGGATCCCTCCGGCCGAGCTCCTCCCCGTCGAGCTCCAATCGCCCCCTATAAATAGTCGCATTCCGCGTACGAGGCGCTGGCGACGTGGTGAGGTCCATGACTTCTTCTTCCGCGCGTTGCATGGCGATACGGGCGCGGGGTGCGGCAGCGGCGACCGCTTCATTTGCGGTTTTTTATTTTACACGAAAAATCCAGTTATTTGCTAAATTGTAAAAATGAGCCATATTGATTTTGTAAAACGCTGGACTCATATATTGCATATTGGCAAATATAGCCCTTCAAGTATAAAATTTTTGTTTTTACGAAACTTTCTCGTTCGTATGCGGCCTCGTTAAAATTATAAACAATCATGTACGTCCATATAGTCTCAGATTAAGCTAAAATAAATTTAATCATGTAAAATCAAGATTTTAAATTTAATCGAGTTTATCGAATAAAATCGGGACGAACCCAGACAAAATAGAGTGTCTACAGTCATTTTTATATCGCACGGTCAAATTTGTGACAGCTCGCTTCGAAGAGTTGAAATAGCAATTATTTCTCAAGCAGTCTATATGGGTTTGTCTTCGGAAACAATCTGCACACGATGATATCAATGTATTATTGTATATTGCGCATCTCGGCAGGTAAAACTTTTTGTAAGATCTGTTGTGCATGTAAATGTTATGTTCTTAAAACGAATTTCCTAGATACCACAATTCGAGTTTGAGATTCCATTCTGATTATTTTGCTTTCTAATCTACTAGAAATTCTGTATATAAGCCTAGTTCTTCGTCTACTTGGGGACTTCTATTAGTTATTTGAAATGGCTGCAGTCCGACTTCACTTGTGTCGTGGGATGTTTTTAACCTGCTAGCTGCAACAAACATATTGATATCACAGGATAACATAAGACTCTCTCCAAAAAGCAAGGTTTTAGTGTTCCAACTAAGTATTTTCTTCTTTCGTTGATTTTGGACAATATTTGTGACAAAAATATTACAGCATCTGGCTGAACGTTCAAAAAATATTCGAACATTTTTTTTTTCTTGTCCCGCCATCAGTAAATTGCTAAAGCGTTTGGGCGCTGTAGCATTGCTCTTTTTGTGAAGGGTTCTTGTATTTTTATAGACAAAAAATTCCTTCCTTAGACGATAGGGCTAATCAGTTCTTTATGTATAAGTTTTAAATCTAGTAGTAACATCTCTGGAAGCACTACAATTTTCTTCCACCCCGAGGTTTAGCTTTTTAACTAAAAAAGAAATTATTGTAAGGTCTTCAATTAGCAGTCCTGTTCTTGTTTATTTTTTGGGTTTTCCTCTGCAGCCCTAACATTTTGGCTTCCAGAGAAATATCCTTTCAACAAGTAGCTTCACTTCAATTAACAATTTCTCAAAGAAAATGTATATACATATATTATGGAGAGAGTAGAACAACTTAGGGGCTGTTTACTTCGCGCGGAACTGGTGGATCTCGTGGAACTCGGAACTCAGAACACAAGTTTCGCTGTTACTTCGCCGCGGGACGAACTCGCGGACTCAATCTGAGGTTCCGCGAGTAATGACTAAATTGAGTTCGCCCCACTTCGCAGGCTTTTAGCTGCGAATGGGAAACTCGTTTTGTCTTCCGCGCCAGCGTGAGTTCTGTTGTGTTCTCCCGATTCTTCTCATTTCTCTGGCGCCACTGTAGTCATGGTGAATACTTGTACAATATGTTTCTTTTTTTGTTTTTTTTTTTTTTTTTTTTTTTTTTTATTTTCATGATACATGTCATATGTAAATAATAAACCTTTGTAAATTTTTATTCAATACAAAGTCTTGTTATTTTAATTATTTTTTTATGTTCAATATTAGAATTTATCTCTTATAATTATTTAGTATTTTAAAATATAAAATTTATTTGATATATATTTAATACATATTAAAATAAAAAAAATATACTAATATAACATATCCTGTGATAAATAATTTATATATTATAAATATATAAATTGAAGAATATTAAATGAGAGATACCATACAAAAATAGGTATAATATATAATTTTAATATAAAATAAATATAAATTTAAAAAAATTATACATATATTTATTTATTTCAGTTTAATTCTAATTCCAAGTAAACAAAAGAAATTATCTTTCAGCCCTCACTTCCAACCCCAAGTAAACAAAGAAACTATTTTTCAGCCTCTACTTTACAATCCCAAGTAAACAAAGAAACTCAAAACACCACTTCTCACCCACTTCTCAGTTCTCACAGTTCACCCACTTCTCACTTCTCACTTCTCACTTCTCAGGCTTCCGCGCGAAGTAAACAGCCCCTTAAAGAAGCCTACACCATCTTGGATTTAAATAGACCTCACCTCGGTCTAGTACGAGGCTTAAACTCTGAGCCGAGTTCGCTGGGCAATCAGACGTTTTGGAAACAAGAGCTACTCAACAGAGTAACTCTTGTGGGATGATATACGACACACAACCAATTTTCAAGAGGAATGTGGGGAGCCACATGGCGAGTCAAGGATGCACGGACCATTCAATCACGACCTCTGCTCTCTCCGCGATCCTTGGCATGTCCGCGTCTCTAGCAGTCTGTGAGTAACACCTATAAATAACTGTCCAGCCCGTTACTTGTTGGACGGGACATTAAAGATTTAAGAGAGAACTTGAGTAACTAGAGCTGAGGCTCATACTGTCATCAGGCCATAAAGGGACAGAGACGGGGAGCTGTCCTCTTACCTTGCTTCGATCTGATAGTTTTCATGTAAAAATCTTATGCTTTTTTTGTATGATTGTTTGTATGAGTTCAAGCTTAATCAAGAATTATAATGGGATGCAACCTATGTCAACTTACAAGAGTTTTTACCGTACAGACGGTAAGCATGAGTTTACCAAACACCTATATAAGCACTAATATATATATATATATATATATTTTTTAAATGAAGACCAAAACTGTAGATTTTTCATATCTTCTATACTTTAACCTTCAAAGTTGTAGGTATTCAAAATTTTATTAAAACGGACGCACAGAGTGTACACATCATTAAAGCGAACATTTTGCACCTCAGAAACATCCCCCTCCAGGGAAAAGCACTAATGGCAATTTAACAAACTGCCAGAACACTTGCACTCATACAAAAAGGGCAAAGGCCGACGCAATCCAAATCTAATCCAGCAACATACACAAAGCATGCTCCTGATAGATATATCGAATCTGCTCTTCATAATTACCGACGAACGCGCGAGGTAACCACAGAGATTCAAAGCAGCTAACAAGAACACAGTGGAGTACCAGAACGAGGCAAGGAATAAAGACCACAAAAATAAAGGAACCCAGTGTACATAGAATAGAATAAACATAAATAGCATACTCCGAAAAAATCCCAACTAATACCTTAAAAAGGCGATTCCAAACTCAAAATTCATGCCAGAGGCAAAAGAGACAACTACATGTTACTAATAATAAAGCTCGACAGCGGCTATTACTCTCGAAAGACAGACAGGTTTCATGGATCGGCAATGGTCACTTCAACCTCCACACCAGGCTCGATTTGGATGGAGGTAATTTGCTTCACGACTTCGGAAGAACTAACAAGATCAATCACCCTCTTGTGAACACGGAGCTCAAATCGATCCCACGTGTTTGTACCTGACAGATAAATAATTAATCCAACAATCCGTTAATGCAAGCATTAAGCGTTACTTTTCATCGCTGCACATTATTGCAGAAGGAGGAGGCAAAAATGATGCATCGAATGAAACGAACACTATGTAAGATCGGGCAAAGGCACACTACTTTGTCTAGTCAAGCAATATTAAAAAGATTTCCAGCTTATATTTAAATAAGAAAAACTAACAAGATAACAGATTTCAAAAGCAAGATTGACAAAAATAAAAATGAGTAGTGAACACATTTTCTATTCTGATTTATATTTATATATAAATAATAAGGCATCTATTATCTGCATGAGAGTTACTATTTAATATATGATAATCATAAACCTTTGTTATCAAAAGACTCTCTAAGGAGTGGCCTTATTATTAAACTTAGTTAGAAATTAGCTGGGGCGATCAAAAAGTACAAAATTCCGTGCTTTCTTAAAAAGGTATATATTTAAATTTTTATAAAGCACGTGCAATATTCTTACGATTAGAAACATAAGCCCCTCGACTAGTACCAAGTCAGATGAGAAAATATTCCAAAAATCTGGCAGAGCCTTCGTAGGCCCTGGCACCAGTAATATATGCACTTTAAGCGTCTAATTTGAAAATTCACATGACTGCCAGGGCCTGCTCGTGCAGATGGCGAGCCAGTTTGTGAATTCTAAAGATGACTGGTAAGGATATATTGTATTTTCAATCTTGCGTAGCTTTATAATCATTCTACAGTACCATTTTTTTATAAGAGGCAGGAAATTTTTTGATTAGCCAAATTTATTTATTCTCTGATAACCGATCTACTTAATCCCGCTGAATCAACTAAAGTAAAAAGGCACTATATTTAAATAAACATTTAAAAACAGCAAATATAAACCTTAAAAAAAAAGATGTACTCAAAGATGTTTTCTTCACACATTAAAACAGTGATGGACTATAAAAATATGTGATCTTAGACTTAAGGTCGCTTGCAACAACTGGGCATCAGTTTTAAAAAGCTCGAATTTGAAACTTCATCGATAATTCTCAAGCTTCAAAATTATTTCATCATCTGCAGTTCAGTTGCAGTTTCATAGCAACCACCACCTACGATTGATCTAAAATTCAAGTTACTCAAGAACAAAACAGTGAGTCCAAAATTAGTCAACACTGATCAGTTCTTTGCAAAAATTCCCCCAGCAAAGGTGAACACCTTGCATCAAATTGGTCAGCATGTACACATCATTTCAATCAAACAGTAAACATAATCTTAAAGGTACATTTAAAACAGCAAACATAAACCTTAAATAACATGTAGTACTCAAATATGTTATTACAAACTCTTTGTACATTGGCTATAAAAAGTGTCATCTTAGACTTAAGTTGGATGGCAACTGGGCATCAGTTTTAAAAAGCTCGAATTTGAAACTTCATTGATAATTCTCAAGTTTCAAAATGTATTCATCATTTGCATTCAGTTGCAGTTTCATAGTCACCACAGATTACTATTGATCCAAAATTAATGTTACTCACGAACAAAACAGTTAGTCCACAATTAGTCAGCATCAAACAGTTAATTGCAAAATCCTCCAAGCAAAGTTGAACACCTTGCATCATATAGGTTAACATGTACACAATCATTTCAATCAAACAGTAAACTTAATCTTAAAAGTACAATGTGTCTTGTACATTAAGACATATAAAGCACCACTTGCCAAACTAGTAGAGAATTCATACGTAAGAAAAATCATTATACCTTCACCGCAGGGAGATTTGCGGGTGGTAATGTTGAGAACCTTTGTGGGCATTCTGACGGGACCCTTAACCTTCAATCTCTTGTCTTTCGCTCCCCTCACCAAATCAGCGCAAACTACAAAACAAATGAATGCAAATATGCAATATTATAAAATAACAACAACATAGATCGCAGACAGAGCTAACAATACGGGGAGGATGATCACCTTTCTCGAGATTCTTGACGCTCTTGGACGAGAGAGTAATGCGAATGCGGTGGAGTTGCTCCTGTGGCTCCTCCAGGCCCCGGTTTTGTCGGCTTCATCGCAGCATAAGCCATCCTTACTCCCTCTTTCGAGATTCTTCTCTCGACCTACGATTCGCCTGCGATTCGAAAACTGAAAACGCTAACGCAGGAATTAAGGTTTAGATCGACGGGAAGATAGAGGAGTGGTTCTCACCTGCGGTGGCTGTGACTGCGGCTGCTGAAGTAGATAGCTCGAGGGGAAGAAAGGCACTAGGGTTTCGTGGATTTTTATATGGAAGAATGGAGAGTTGATGCGTGTTTATGAACCGTTTGATCTAAAGGGGCTAGTGATTATCCGCTTTGATAGGGTAGCCAACTAGGCTACCCGTGTCACAGTGGGGTCATTCGCTGCATTCGTTCCGTTTTAAGGCGATACACTTTTTTTTTTTTAAATTATAATATAAAAATTATAAATTTTAATTATATTTATAATTTGTATATTAATTTTTTTAAAAAAAATATTTTTAAGTAGATATTTTTAAACTTCAAAATAAACTAAAAAATAGGTTCAGAACAAATTTTAAAAATAGTGTTAAAATTTATTATTTTTTGAACTTTAAAATATCTATTTAAAAATATTTTTTATAAACAAAATTAATATAAAAATTATAAATCTTATCAAAATCTATAATATTTATATTGAAAGTGTTTTAAAAAAAAATCTGGACAGTTCCAAACAGGGCAGTCGCAGGCTGCGTTGTAGCAGATCTACGTCCACCCATGTTCAGCTTGGTCATCTTTGGGCCTGGAGTATCGTGCGGAATATGGACACGGGTACGGTCAAGGCTGTGTCGAAAGTGTTTAACGGCCTTAGATTTGCCCGGTTAGGCGCCTTGGCCCGGGGAGAAAGAGGCCTTTTATTAGAGAGGATTACATTCTGAATATACGCAAAAATCAACAAAATAAGTTCTACAATATTTATAAGAGAAATTGAGGCAAGGATATCACACTTTCAGAAAGACCACTAGAAATGCGGTTCAAAAATCAATATAATATATTTATGTCTGAGTTTCACCTTAATATTTAAAAAAAAAAACAGATAAGAATAATTGGTCGTTATTTTGTAACTTGGAAGATAATTTAAATTATGGAACTGAATAGTACACTAAAGAAAAAAGTAAAATCCGTTCCGAGCCTGTATAACCTGGATAATAATTGAATAATTAACCAAATACTGCAGTACATAAGGTAACCCAGACACAAATATATATATATATATATATATATAATTGCTTATACTTGTTTTCCGTCAAATGGCAAATAACAGCAGCTACACCTTTGCGGTTTTCTAATCTGACCCCGTTCCGAGCCTGCATGTATGTCTGGTATCTGTAAATTGTACCTTGTCTCGATACTTCCAGCCAGCATGCTCGGATTCATTAAACTAAAAGAAAGTGCTGAATATATCAACCAAATTGCTGATAGTCGGACAACTATGTATGCTCAAGTTAATGCTTCACCCTACTTCATATTTGAAAAAAGAAATTCTATTAATTTCTCTTCATTCTTCATTTCGAACTTCATATATTACAAAATCTCCTTCAAGTTACATATAAGTTGTACAGGTAAGACATGCAAAATGGACATCAAATGAGAGATGCATATACTGATGAAGGCCTATTTTGCAAATGGTATGAGATCTCTTCCTGGCCATGTCTCAATCTTCTGAAAGAGCTGGACTGGGACAACACCATCGAAGCCCTCTGTCAATATCACTTTGTTATCTGAAAGATACAGTTTCATTCCCTCTGCCACGAAAACAAGTATAAGCAATTAGATAATCAATGGCCGAAATTGTAGTTAATTCTTTTAAGTCCAAAAAAGAAGAGGTTAAGCAACCTTTTATAGCTTTTTCAACATCCAGGTGAATCAGGACATTCACATCACGCCGCATGCCTAGAAAGTGACTTGCACAGGTTAATGTTTTTGTGTCAGATGAAAACACAAAAGTAGGTGTGAACAAATGGTAATTGTGTAAAGGGCATTCTCATTATAAAAGCAAATAGCAAGTGAACAACAAATGAGCAATATGCATAAACTTGCATAAACTTGAAGTTGTTTAGTTGCCAAAAAAAATTCAGGCACCACTGATTAAACCAAAATTTTCATACCCGTAAATAATATATATATGTGTGTGTGTGTGTGTGTGCGCTTAACTGAAAGATATGGTTTCAAATATGCAAATAAGTTCGGAACAGTGCTGAATATAAGAAACAGTAGTTTCTTACAGTAGAAGCTGAAGGCAACAGAAATGTGAAATCATTTGAAAAGATCTGATGGAAATTATGGCAAACATAATGACTTTCATACAGATCGAGTTCGTACTCGACCAATGTTATAGGCGTTCGAAGACGAGATAGGCTAGACAGTCGCAAGCAATCACAGACACAAAGTTTCTAACGTGGAAACCCTCGACTAGAGCAGAAGTAAAACTACGGGTCATACATGACCACCAAAAATTATATCGCTAAGAGTTGAATGAAAGTACAGTATCTCTCAGGAATGTCCGAGCTCTACAAACAGCTCGGACTTAATCTCTCTGGTACAGTAGAAGCTAACCCCGAAATCTGTCGACAAGATGATGTATTTATAGGCCCAGTTGAACAGTTGGGTGAGGAGGTAATATGCGAATCGTGGAGATCCGTATTACCTGGTCAACGCGTGACCCCGTTTCGCCACGTGTCACCAGCTCAGTCACTCCTGACCGAGTCTTCTGCATAACGTCCTTCCTCTGCTTAAGTTGACTTAGAGTTGACTTGGTCATGTCCGTGATCGAGGACGTCGGCTTCGAAGACGAGCACCGCCATATAGCAGGATACATGGGCTTTAGATGCCGAACGACCGTTGTACTTGGAAATCTTTGGTGGTTTATACTTCGGCGGCAGAGACGCGTCTAACATCTAGCTGAAAAGGGCAAGTTCGGATCTCAACCGAATGTAGACTTGGAAGGCGCCACTTTTTTCGCCTTCGCATCTGCAAAAGGCTCGGTTCTGTTTTCGCCATTGGTCTTGGCCTTCAAGACGACCTCAACTTCCTTATCTGTCTCTTCGTTGGATTCTTCAGAATAGACCACGTCTGCTCTCGCCTGTTGCTTATGCGAGCCAAGCGCTCTCTCTCGACTGACCTTGCCTGCTCCCTCTCCCTCGCCAGCGTTGCCCCGCGGCTCCCTAAGAATTCTTGGATAGGGGAGGTCCAAGCCGATCGAACGCTGAGCCGCAGCCGCGGTCGGGGGAGTTCCGTTGCCTTCATTGCGATGACTGTCTCGAATACTCGGACCTCCGAGCTTCTTGCTGAGATCGCACTGGTGCTGGTGGTTCCGCATTGTGCCCTTGTATGAGGGCCTGCAGCTCTTCCCTTAAGAGCGCGCAGACGTCCTCAAGAGTGACATGGACGCAGTTCGCTGGTTGTACCTCTCCGACCCCTCGCGAGCGATTTGCAGATCCCTTGGATTGCTCGAGGGCTCTGTTGGTCGTGTTCCCCTGCCCAGCATTTGCCGCGCCATGAGCATATGCTTCTTCCAACTGCCTGCGACCTTCGCTAACCGTCACCGGTTCATTCTGCTTGCAGTGTTCTTGTAAGCCATGTCTCCGTGATACTATTTTTCCCCCAGACAGCACCAGTTGATCAAGGTCGTAGTCGACTGATGTTATAGGTGTTCGAAGATGAGATAGGCTAAGAGACGGTCGCAAGCAATCACACAGATACAATTTTTAACGTGAAAACCCTCGGCTAGAGCAGAAGTAAAACCACGGGTCGTACACGACCACCGGAAATTGTATCACTAAGAGCTGAATGGAAGTATAGTAATCTCTCAGGAATGTCCGAGCTCTATAAACAGCTCGGAGTTAATTTGTCTCTCTAGTACAGTAGAAGCTAACCCCGAAAATTGTCGACAAGGCGAAGTATTTATAGGTCCAATCGAACAGTTAGGAGCGGAGGTAAATGTGGATCGCAAAGATCCGCATTACCCAGTCAACGCGTGACCCCGTTTCACCACGTGCCGCCAGCTCGGTCACTCCCAAGGTTTTCAGTGTCGTGCCGAGCCGAGTATCGGTAATTCCGAAACTCGGTACGTACCGACCGTGCCGTGCCGACCATGCCGATCCGTACAATTTATTATATTTAAATTGTTAAAATTATTTAAATAATAATAATAAATATTAATGAAATAAAAATACTAAATAAAAATATAAAAACTTCAATTGTATATTCAAAATAGATAATAAGAATTATCGTATCGGATTTCAGTAAATTTTAAATTCGTGAACTGTCGATCTGTCTATTATTTTTATATTTTGATGTATATATTATATTTTAAATTATTTTTAAAGATTTTTTTTTATTTAAAAAAAAAAACGAAGGGTCACACGCCCGTGCATGCGCGCGTATTAAAAAAAAAGGAAAACGGTCGCCCGCGTACGCGTGTATTAAAAAAAAAAGGAAAAACGGTCACCCGCACGAGGGCGACCGTCTTCGTCTTCGCGGCGATCGCTGCAACCGTCTTTCGTCTTCGCGGCGATCGCGATTGCGATTGCCGCGAAGAACTGTAAAAAAAAAAAAAAAAAATCGAGAGAGAGAGGGAGGGAGGGAGCGAGAGAGTAACGGTGCCGGAGTCCGGCGGCTCCGGCACGGAAAACCTTGGTCACTTCTGACCGAGTCTTCTGCGTAATGTCCTTCCTCTGCTTAGGCTGACTTAGTCATGTCCATGATTGAGAATGTCGGCTTCGAAGACGAGCATCGATGTCATCCGCTTGCCACGTGTCCTGCCAGATTCGTGACTACATCATATACTACCCACAAAATAATAAAAAATACAGGCGTTTAGTGGTTGTGGTTTGCCCAACAAAAGGATTATTAATTAACAAAAGATGAACGGCTGGCTATTCTTGTCTTTATTGGAAATTATCTCCCGGAATCTCCTAAATTTACCACGAGAATTAAAGCCTACAAGGGTCTTTTTGGATCCCTGGTAGATGGGGGGTAACTATTACTTGGATCCCTGGTAGATGGGGGGTAACTATTACTTGGATCCCTGGTAAAGACAGTAATTGCTACTCGAGTAACATTTACCCCCTTTTACCCCTGTTTGGTGCAGGGGTAACATCATTCATGAGGGATAACACTTAAATGGGGGTAAAACGCTACCCACCCTTCCCTCCCCTTGCATGAGCTCCTCTGTTGCACCCTCTCATGCTCATGTGCCACAATTCTATCTCCACCGCCATCATGTAAAATGGGTACTATTTACTAACGTAACCGTTAGCCAAGCTCCAAATATGGGTAATGAATACTCATTTTTAACTAGGAAAGAGATTATATAGGTAATACCTCCCATTGCCCTTGCTCTAAGCGCGCCATAAAATCTCTAAATTATGCTTATTTAATAGCATTTGAATCCTTTCCAGTTAAGTTATATTATGCGAATCCAAAGGAGGAAGAGTAGGTTTCCATCATCAATATTTCTGATGAATGTTCTAGTTAAAAAGTAGCCTGTCTCTGAAAATTTACCACTAATTACTTCTCCATCTGATGGCAATCCACAAGAGAAGTGAACATGTAATCGTTTCATGCGTTTGAGCCCCGATTGCAAAATTGATTCAAGATTCCTCCGGTATGTTCCATGAACACAAACTACACAAGAAAAACATGTTATTCCACATATACATGAAAAGAATAAATTACAAATAAATAGATAAATAGATATTAAATTACGATAATTTCCTACTTTGAATCTTACTTGGAATTTCGTCTGCTGAAAGGATGGGCTTTAATAAGCTTTCTGTGCTAATACTCTGAAAGAAATAAAAATAAATAATCCAACATCAATGAGAGGACAGATTGGAAACCCAGTATTCAACACATACAACATTATTGAAGGTCAAAAATAGGTTAAACAGAGCATTTGTTGATCACTTGTACTTATACCGCAGCATACCATCTTGTTTAACGAATAAAACAATTTCAGACAAAAGGAAAAAAAAAAAAGCTAGCAATAATAATTTAATTTCATCATGTAAGGTACATAAAGGAAACATTCAGAAACTAGAAAAGTAGGACACAATCATAGAATTTAGACAGAGACTATACTGCTTAAAGAGTAGCAGCTCAAGGCAATGTAGAATGAACCTGAATTACATGCTAGGCTAAACTGAGCATAAGATAATGAGCTATCAAAACCACACAAAAAAAAATAAAAAGAAAAAGAGAGAAAAAAAAAAGAAAAGAAAACATGCTAGGCTAAACTGAGCATAACATAACGGTTATCCTTCGACCAAAAAAAAAAACATAACGGTTATCAAAACCCAAAAAAAAAGGGTTAAAAAAACCAAAAAAAAAAAAAAAAAAAAAAAAAAACAGAGAGATGCAGATAGCATCCTGTCCTCAAACTCTAAGTGCATCAGAATTTGAGTTGCCTTCACATTTGAAATCATAAATTAATAGATGTTTTATATTCCTCTTAAAAGTCCCTTCCGGATCTGGGAGGGTAGTATGTACGTATCCATACTCCAAACAACATTCGGCTTCTTAAGAAATTGATGATGTCAGAAATTAATTTTAAAAAAAGTTTTCATGCAGCTCGGTTATGCTAATACATAAGAGATGTTTCTTATAGCTGCAGGCAAAGCTCACATGATTCACTACTAATAGCATCAGCACAGCTGCCAGCAAAATTGCCTGAATCAACAATAACTGCCTCATCTTTAGAGGCTCGGTAGCCGAAATTCCCCTCCATCACATCCACCACCCATTTCTCCATCATCCACAAAGCTCCAACCATCCAAGCAGAGTCTTGAGGGGGCATTGGTCAGATTTCAGCATATTTTTTCAGCGCATTCATGAAAATGGTTAGATTTCATAATATCTCTAAACCATGTCTTTGGTATCATTGAAAATGAGATTATATACATAGTGTTCTTTTTTTTTGGTAACTTTATACATCATTTGTATACCAAAAACGCGTTGACCAAAAGGGATTGTAAAAAGTGAAAGAATACTTGTTTACACTTGGTTTATGTCATTTTTAATGCTTCGTATAAGTTTTTATTATAATTATGTACTTAATAATCCCCCCCCCCCCAAAAAAAAAAAAAGCTGAGATTACTTCTTGACCTGTCCCTAATTCTACCTAGTAAACAACATTACCATTTGCTTTCTGCTTTATAGCAAAGAGGCTATTGCAACACTTTTCAAGCCTTCATAGCAAAATCTCTTGATGTTGAAGTTACTAGATTGACAAAGGCAAGATGACAAGCAACTGAGAGTATACTACAACTTGCATCAAAGAATATCATCTAAGTCATATGAAAAAGATCCAAATGCAGACCATACATGGTACAGTGGATATAAATCACATCTTTTCATGGTTTCCTTTTCCCATAGGAATTACTAGGCATCCGTATTTTAAGGTTCTGTCTAACTCGCAAAAGGATACCGTCAAAAAGAAAGTTTATCAAATTTCACGCAAATTATGTGCCATTATGAATACGTGCAAATTATTCATATGAAATAGTTATGAAAGGGAAAATACCGCTATAGAGTGACCCTGGTTTGCTCTGATCAAGAGCTCTCCATTTTCCTCCACGAGGCTGAAACGTTGCTTATTGTCCCTCCTGACTGCCTGACGATAACCGTGACCAAATTAACCATGCGTTAGTGATACTGACGCGTATCCCTTCATTGTCAACATCTACGGTAACTTGGTAAGCACCATATTGATCCTCATCATACTTTAAAAACTAAAGTAACAGCTTCAAGGCGTAAGATGACAGTGAGAAAGGAGGTGCATTTTATATATGCTCCAACTAGGAGTGTGGAGAAGCTCACATATGAAGTTCTGAAATCCAAAAGCAGTAGAAATCATATTAGAGCAGCATATATACTCTAACTAGGAGAATAGAAAAGTTCTCATATGAGAGTCTGGTCCTTCTAGAATCTAGAATGCAATATCGGTCAACAAACAGTAACAACGACTTGATTAGTAGTACATTCTATTGAGCTACAAGCATCCACATTTGATGTATCAAGCTTACCTCTTTAACTTCTTCAATTGTGTGTGATCTCAAAGGAACTTTAGCATAAGTTGTCATGTTTAACTTCAACAAGTCGCTAACCCGAACAAACCCATCGTTCCTCATATCCAAATTCAGTTCAGAAGCCATATGTCGCAGTATGCGTGTCCTAACATCAAAACAATCGTTATGAAAATTCTATTAAAAAAATCCAACTAATTATTTCATGCAATTTTACTTTGCATAAATTCAGTAACAAAAGTTGGATGTAGCCTCGGAATTTGTGGAAGCGGGTGAAATGGTACAAAAACCCATTATTGGCATTATTGCGACTATAGACAGAGAAATTACAGTAGCCTTCCGAGGGCATCAATGCGGTCGTTATCTCCGCCGCCGCGGCCTCTACCCCTCCCGCGGGGTAGATCGTCGCTCCGACTTCCTCTCCCACTGAAGAAAGAATCCAATCAGTTACAGAAACATGGAAATGAAAAAGAGGAATGAGAGCGGCGGAGATTGTTCGTTACCCTCGTCTGGAGGAGGATGATATGGAGGCGGATGCAGAGAAGCCCCTCGGTTTGGCGCTGTCCATGCTACGTTGGGAAAAACGAGTTATAGATGGAATTAGAGGCGGTGAGAGGAGCGTGGAGGAGGACGGAGAGCAGCGGCGCAGGCGGCGGAGGAGAGCGGTGGAGGTGGCGAAAATAGTAATGCTAGATGAAGCCCACATCAACGCAACGACGGTGTCCGTTCAGAGGTGCGTCAGCGCTGCCTGTCGTCCTGTACGATTGGGGTTTCGCTTGGTTAGCATTTTAAAGAAGGAAAATCTTGCTGTTACCCCTCCTTTTCGGATAATTCCATATCAGCCCCCTATTTTAAAACCGATTTCATATCAGCCCCTAGAAACTTTTCAGAGGCTGATATGACAATTTCAAACAAATAGGAGCTGATATGGGACAATCCATTAAATCTTTTATTAATTTAATACAATTAATACTACTTATATCAAATTATATAATACGAATGGCCTCAAATGGAGGTGATGCAAAGAAATGGATTCCTCTCGATAAAATAAGAGATGCGACGGCAAGCTCATATGTAATCTAATTGATTTTCCTGAAAATATGGTTAATAGAAATCTTCCGCATATGCTTTAATATTTACATATAATGATAAGGTTTCTATGCTATCTCTCCGGTAGTTTGTTTGTTTGTAAAAATTGTGTTACGTGAATCAAATTAGTTTGGAATCTGGCATTTTTTAAACCCAAGTTGGTCCCAAATCCTCCAAGCCGCTCCACTGATGAATTGCAAGTAACACATTTCGCTGCTGCAGCTCCCGTAGTGCGACTGTAGGCTCCGTCCGAGTTTACCTTCACCTATCCCTTTTTAAGTTAGTATTTAGGCAATTGCTAACAATTGTAATGATAAACTATTTGACTCCCTGTGACGGCCCGTGTCCGGGGACCGCCCCGCGTATCCACGCCAAATCACACACACACATGCGGAAGCTTTTAAAAATAGCCATGCGTGATTCCTAAAATCAAATACAATAAGTATTTGAAAACCCTTTTAAAAGAAATTCGAGCCCGAGTGTAGAACTATTGGGCACGTGTCGAGCATCCGCGAGGGAGGCAGTTCTCTTCACATGAACCCTTCATAGTTTGTTAGTGATCCAAATGCATCAATCTCCCTCATTGATACATAAGCATCAAAAACAACCTTAAGGTTCTCCAACTCTTCAGTAGCGAAAACATTTTCGATAATAAAATACGAACATAAATATTTCTTAAAACTTTGGGGGAATTGTCACATATCTTAGATATGTCCCAACAATCCTTCCAAAAGCTTAAAAATCAAAATAATTATCATTTAAATCGATTTTCAAAAACTTATTCCAGAGCACATATTTTCGGTCGACCGGATTTCGCGATAATCGGTCGACCCGAAAAAAACCCAGAATATAGGTTTCTTCGCCTACGCCGACCATTATCGCGCTCGAGCCGGAATGACATATTTCGCGACCGGACCCATGTCGTTTAATCTGCAAAAACAAATTTCAGAAATAATATGTTTCAGCAAACCCGAAAATCACCACTTTTTAACCAAAAATGCTAAAACATGAATGGCGCACACAGGCATCAACATAGAGTACAACATGCTCAAAGTTTTCAAACCGGCTTTTGAATCCTAAAGTCCTATTTAAGGCCAAGATAATATTGTATACCAAAATACGAGGAAGAAATATCTTACATAAGGTTAAAATCTACATTTTCCTTAAAACCAAGAACCGGAAACATGCTATAACACCCTAACATGATTCTAAACATGCCCAAACATTTACATGTATGTTAGTACTTCCCTTCTAAACCTTTATCAATTATCACCTATACAACTAGGAATATACAAAGTATAGATTTTCTAAGTGTTCTAACCAAACAGCTTACCCCAAAAGCATTACCCTCAAAATACTAAGTAAGTATTTCCCTTACTCACACTAGCAGTCTAAAGCACCGCGGCCTGGCCTTTCCGCGACTATCTGGATCTGTATAACAGAGAAGGAAAGAGAAAAGAGCGTGAGTCAAAACCAGACTCAAGTTGAATGGCACCAGTTGCATCTGGGAATGCTCCACGAGGCACATCACAAACAAGAGAAAACACTATATGATATAATCCCAATGTCATATGCAAACATGTGTATACAACAAAACAATTTCACACACAGAACAACCATAAGAGACATAAGCTAACATGCGCAAATTACAAGCCCACCATGTCTAATTATGTCAATTCCGCCACCCAACCCAAATCAATATGTGCTATTAATATCCATGATTATGTTAAGGGTGAAATCAGCAAATCCAAAACCAGTTAGTGCCTCTCATGTGTTTAGGTTACCCAGAATTGACCACGGTACAACCTGAGCCCTCACAACTCCGTGAGGAGGAACCACCCCTGCCAAAGATGATCACCCTACGGCCTAACCGGACTAAATAGAAGACCACATCTCATTCATTAATATTAAAACGCTCATTTGTAATCGCGTCCATCATGCTTCGCCACCCTGCCGGTAAAACTTACACGACTTACAGGTACTAGATGAACATACAACTAACCGCGCTTAAATCTTAACCACTCAACTACCTGGAGTAACTATATAGAGCAAGTCCGCTCACTTGACTCAAGCAGGTTAGTCTAATCCTATTAGGCACACCCAAGCGTTGTCACAACTCGTTTACTAAAGTGCCGCTAGAGCTAAGGTCCGCTCTCGCACCTATCAAAGTAAAACATTCCACATCAAGCTAACTCATGCCAACATAAGATAAAAGCCGTCCTACCACAAGTATTATCAAACCTAATCGCAAGTTAACTAAAAACATCAAGCATGTATCAATTCAAACGCATTCTACGAAAGGGTCTACTACATTCATAGTACATACTTAAACACTAGCACATAATAGAACTAAGTATAACCTCTGCTAGATATATCAAGTCATACTAATCACCACTGCGGAATGGCGCATAGACAATATTAACCGATGGTTTAATCATTGTTAAACCTTCTAGCAAGATTTTCTACTTCATCTGACACAGCCATAAACAAACATACCCAAGCATGATTTCACATATACCCCACACATAATAGGAGGCATACACATAGAATGCAAGCAGACACTCAGCCTCGAATCCAAAGCCCTTAGGAACCATCCACGCGCCAAAACTCGGTACAAATCCGACGAGTCGGTATCCACCGGCTCTTAACTCCAGGAAGCTCGAATACCGCCGGATTCTCACCAACGCCCAACGGCGACACTCGGCCAAGGATCAAGGCAAGGAACTCAAGAGGGGAACTCTCCTCACTCTGGCTCGGTGGAAAATGGCGAATGGACTCGCCCGCGCACGCCCAACCTGACTTATACCCGTTCACTCGCGCACTTTCGGTCGACCGGTAATAGGTTTCGGTCGACCGAAACCTCTCTGCACAGCACAAATACCTTTTAAACTCTACGCGAAACAAAACTTCACGTACCGACACACGCACACACGTGTCTAGAAGTCTCTAACCGAGAACTTCTACCCGACACACAACCAAGCATGCATCAAACAAAACAAAAACAAAGAAACGGATTTCACGAACCTCACACTCCCCCATATTAAAACTGAGCTTCATGTAAAATAGTCATTACCTTTCTATCAACCGAGAGCACTCGCCCCTCAAATACATACTTGTTTCGCCACCACTAAAGCTTAAGAACTGCTGCTCCAAAAACTACATCCCGTTCTAGTTTAGGACAGTTCCCAGTTTCGACCCTCAAGTTTCAATTTAACCAGTCACATGAATCCAGGGACTTGAACATCCCTAATTGTTCCTCCCGCATTAACTTTTTTTAGACCCTCAAAAGTGCTCCTGCAGTCGCGTAAGATATGCATAATACTATCAGTCACAGCGCCACAAATTTGACTCTACCACACGTCTAATAGCCGCCTACGTGCTTTGAACTCATTGGCTAGGAGCCGACCATGACACAACATCCACAAGGAAGAATTCAATTTCTACGGGCCACTCGCATGCCACACGCGATTCCAAATTGGTTCCGTGGTCACGCCGGTTTTCAGTAACAGTAGGTAGGCAGACTTAGACGTGAAATGGCCTGAGGGGTGTCTTTTCCAAACAAAATGCTTCTGCATAGTTGGATCGAAGGATAACAAGATTGTAGTCAGTTTATCTTTCACAGGCTGAGATAGAGTACTCAGGATAGAGCAATGCTAGTGTCCTCCATGGATCCACCAAAATTTTTACCAAAATATGATGTGGCATCTATTAGAGTGGTATAAATTAGTATTTGGTGCAATACATAGGAAGGATAGTATGATCAAAATTTGTGAGGTGTGAGTGTGGATGAATTCTCTGGTGAATTTATTGGGAAAACAAGCATTTTTCCTCAGGAAATGTAGCCGCCAGCCTGATTGCTCTGTCGTGGAAGTGTCTAATCGGCTGTTGTAATTGATCCTCTTGGATTTGTATTCCCTGTAATTCCTTCAATGGTGTAGTTAGAAGCCAACGTTGACACTGTAAGATAATATTATTGCCGAAGGAGAAATTATTGGCCTAGTACCATTTTACCCTTTCTACAATTTTCAGCCCTTGCCCTAGTACAATGTTACCCTTTCTTTCTATTTCTTTTCAGATTTTTTGTTATATTTTCACCTTTTTTTTTCAATTGCATTCGTTTATTTTCTATTTTGTTTTTGGAAGTGTTTATTGGCGATTAGATCACCAGAGAGGTGAAAGAATCATCTCGTTATTTAGTAGCTTTTATTTTATATTAATTTTAGTTTAAGTTTGAATAGAGTTTTGATAATGTTGATTTGATTTCAAACAATTTTAGTGAGAATATTTACAAAAAAAAAAAAATTATTATGTGCTAGCTGCAGCACGTATCTAAATAATTTCAACTAAAATTAATTTTGAGATTATCGTGGTGGAATCCGTAATATGAGCGCACGCCCCCTAGGAACCTCAAGCTCGAGGAAAATTCCCACGTCCAGCCCCTGCCGATGCTCTGGGATCCGAGTACAGACATTTATGAACGGAGACTCCTGCCACGGGGTACAGAAAATTTTTCTTCAAAAAATTCTCAAAAAATTTCACCCCATACGGCCTTGAATCCGGATGGTGACGCTTCCTGAGGCACCTCCCAACCGGTCGAGCTAGCCGCGCTTGGCATTTTTTGTCCATCAACATTTTTGTCCATCGGCATTTTTTGGAACCATCGATACAGTTTTCATAAAAAATGCCGATGTACCGTTCCATTCGGAACTTACCTTTGGTAAGAATTTTTCGACGGTGTTGCAAACACAAGCTTTTCCATCGTCATTCATCACAAAAAGTGTTTCTTGACGAACAGTTGCTTATTTGCTAACAAATTCTGCCATCTGCATTTTTGTTCTTCTTGTAGTGTATGCCTGTTTCAAAATTTTCTTGTATGACGTTTGATACGTGTTTTAATAGCCGAAAATGAAAATTATAGCCGAACATTTCGATGGATAGTGTTGTTGGCCACAATTTAGAAATTATTCCCATTCTATATGAATGAATCCTGTAGTTATATGGGTGTCTCATTCTAAGGAACTTCCTTTGTAACAAGAGATGATTTCAATTTCACTCCCTTGGCTTTCAGTATAATCTGATACTGAAAACTAATCCTATTCTAATATACCAACCAAACATCACATACGATAACAGTAGAGCATAAGGACGATGGGTAGGGCTGAGCATTCGGGTCAACCCGAACCGAACCGATCCGAACCGAATTTTGTTCAAGGCGACCCAAACCGAATACTTTCAGACCCGAACCGATCCGAATTTCGTGTCAACCCGAACCGACTAAAATTCGGATCAGTTCGGGTTGGTTCGGGTTGACCCGAATAATAAAAAAATTATTTTTTAATTCAATACCCAAATCTCGCGATCGGTGGTTAGGGTCGACCCGAATAATTGCTAATCATGAATTTTGTTTAAAAAAAAAAATTAGCACATAAAAATCAACGAAAACTAACTAAAATGTGACTCGCGAGTATAATTTGGGTCCAACCCGAACCGAACCGAAATTCGACTACCAAACCCGAACTAAATTATATAAACTCGAACTATTAAAATGTCGACCCGAGCCGAACCCGAACCGAACCCGAAATTTTAACTTTATTCGGATCGGTTCGGTTTGGTTTTTCGGGTCGGTTCGGGTAATGCTCAGCCCTAACGATGGGGAAATGAGGCACGTGCATGCGAGGAGACGCATGCAAGGATGCGCGCTGAAAACCCTGAAAAGTGAAACCAAATCCACGTCCATAGATTCATGACCACCACGTGCACTTCATAGAAAACAACAGATATGCTATTCTACATGACTATTTCAGCCCTCAGGAGACTTGGGAATTAGCCTATAGCTTTTAGAAAGGTTGGTAAGATTTTCACTTATAAAGTGAATGTCTTATGATTAACTTTCACAAGCGCCATCTGCAACAGCCGATTATTCCCTCATTATTCTATGGAGAATAATACGAATCTGCCCAGAACTACCCGTGCATGATGGACCAGCTAAAGTTAAAGGTTATGTCATCGCATTGGATATCCAAGCATCTACCGACACGATTCAGCTTTGTTTTGAACTACACATGTTATCGCATTGGATATCCAAGCATCTACCGACACGATTCAGCTTTGTTTTGAACTACACTGAGCGGCAAAGGAGCTAACTAGATTGTCACTATGAGCAATTGTATTCATACACAAAATTCCTCACTCAGCATACTCAAACTGCTATAAAAAAGTAGTAGACGTTCAGCTTATACCACAAAATCCCACGAAAAATGAGAGATACTTTTCGGGTAAGCCACGTCCTTCAGCTAATTCCCATTTCTTTTCTCATGACGGTCGCCTTCAACCTCCTCTGCATCTTCAAAACGCTGATCATTGATTTGAAGCTGCCAAGAGAATACAGGGGCTTGAGTTTTTGTGAAACATCTCAATGTGTTAACATGACAAACACAATTGCAACAGTTTATGTTGCTTTAACGAGCTAAGCTGGATAATCTTGTGTTAAACGTACTGAACCGTAATCGTAATAATGGTACCAAATGTTTCGTTCCTAGGTTCAGATTAGGGCATTCGATTTGCTAAGTCATTTCAGACACCAGGACTTCTGAAGCTTCATTTAGTACCCACCATTAAATTTCTAATTATAAAATAGAAATACCTCAAATCTAATAATTACAAGAGCTTTTCTCCTCTGCTTGACTGCTGCATGCTTGATACTCAATTTTCTTTTTTCATTTCTAATATTTATATAGTGCTTTTTTCATTCCAATATTTTGCTAACAACATATTAAATTGTATTTAATTGTTTCTAGAACAAGCAGGCTCAGTAAACAAGAACAAGGAGTATAAGAAAGAAAGCAAAGGGAGCCAGACGAAGAAGCAGTGATCGATCAGGTTTAACTTTGAAACTTACAAGCTGATTTAATGAATCAGGACTCAGGAGGTTTCTGTTTGTTAAATTTCTTACTCAGAAGAATCAGAACAAGTAATTCCATACAAAGTTCTACTAACCAAACGTGTCCAAGATCAATTCTGTGAAATCATATTCAAGGAAATGAAAAACATACAACCAACCAAGTCATAGAGCAGTGTATGAGGTCTGAGTGTTTATGACAAGTGTATGAGAGATAGCTAGGGAGAGGTTAGATGAGGTCAAATTCGCGTGCCGAACGAAGCTTGATATTCAGAGGTTCTGGTGGTGATGTCTGGCCTAAAAGGCTAAAATCATGTGCGGAAAAAGGAACAAGCACATTCAAATCCTACAGAAATCTTCCGAATGAAACATTTATCCCGTTTTAACAGAAATTATGCAATAGATTATCAAGAATCTACTTCCAAATATACTACTGTTTGAAAAGAAAACTATTGGCCAATCAAAAACCCCATTTTTTAACGGTTAAAGATCTCCATTTAAGTTGAGAAACTATAGCACTAAGCCATCTAAATTTAGAACCTATAGCTCATTGAACAAAGATATAAGAATGTAGGGAAAACTAATTTGCCTTGACGCACCTCAACCACTGTGCGAGCAAGTTCATCACCTCCATTAGTGTAACCAATAGGATTAGCAAGATCATCTGACACAGGCCATTCAGAATCTTCCGCTGCATTAACCAAAAGAAAAGTGTAGTCAGATAACACCAGAAGACAGAAATGAACCAATGGGAATCCCTGCAGGGTCTTAAGGTTAAGCCAGTTACCATTATCCACCATGTCCTCGTCCCCATAAAACCATTCATTTTCTTCCTCATGATCTGAATAAATCATGAAGTTCAAGCTTTACAATTTTACTCATATACGGTAAGCAAATTAAAAGATGCACACGCCACTCACCTTGATTTGGCTCAGGATTTAGTTCAGCACATTCACAGAAAATGTCGAAGAGGTTTTCCACTTTGAAAATTTCGAGGAAATTGAAGTCAGTGAAAGCACCAGTAGTTAAACATAAACAGTTTAATGCAACATGGTGAACATAAAATTGCTAGTAAAAAATATATTGCAACAACACTCTTGGTCTTTGAGAAGGCCATACCACAAGATTCCCCTACACATGATAATCCAATGTGTATGCACACTGGTGGTTTCTTTCAGTTCAGACTTCAGACATCCTACTAACTCATTCAATCAGAACCTATAGCGTTAACACAAAGAAATGTACATCTAAAAGTTCAACTTTTACTTTCATCATGCTTACATCATCATAAAGGAACTAATGATAAACAACCTAACTTGGGATAAACTTGGTTATAAGGGAGGGAATCTCTCGACTACAGCTAATTTTTAAAGCTTTGGTTTAACATATGATCTTTGACCTCTTTAAGATATCTTAGTTTCCTAAACTTTCACGAACTCCAATTTCGGTAGCTATAATAACCTATGGGAAACATTGTCATAAACATAACTAGTTAAGAGATTCAACGATACTGAGAAAGTCTACATAGAAAGAAATTACTTGAGGCAGATAAAAGATTCAGTACGTTAATATGTAATACAGCGCTTAATTGGATCTAGAAACATACTATAAACCTACAATTTCCCTATCACTGCAGCTGATTACAATGAGCTAGAAGAACTTGCTCAATTTGTACACCTAAGTTCATAATAGGTGTACAAGATGCCACACCTGCCGCATAAAGGATAGTAAAAACTGGCATGAACAGTGGTGGTCACTGTACTTGCATTTTCCTTAATAGCAAAATGTAAGTAGTTAAAGACTGCACTAAAATTGCATTGGCTGGCTTACAAGAATCACATTGATTCATGATTCAATCTAAAAAGGATCACAAAATCAACTGTTACGGCCATTGTGCCTTATGTATTAAGGTTAATACCACAACTACGAACAAGGTTTGACGGTTTCCCTAATTAAAACCAAGCATTAAAACGGGCAAATTAGAATTGTATTCTAGTCCTTGACATGGTATCCCATCTTATCAAAATTTGTTAGAATAAGATAAATTGTGTCATCTAAAGGACCACAAAGGTCTTTCAGAGGAACATGAAGGTGATCTATAATATTACAAAAGTCATGTGTCGTGAGCTTTCCATATCTCGATAATTTTCTCGAGGGAATCACCATGTCCAAGGAGTTAAAAGGCAAGGTTTTGTTTATCCAAATTAAAAAAAAAAATATTTTCAAATATGGGAAAACCCCCAGAGGTTCTATAAGCCCTAAGTATTAGTTATATATGAAAAAACAACAAACAAGAAAGCAAGAGAAGGATTACAAAAGTTGAATTTGTACTGAGCATATACATTGACTAGGATCAGACGGAATAAGCCTCATCTCTGAAATCCTTGATAATTCTGCTTCACCAACACATGCTGAATCAGATTCCTCCGACTCCTCCTCAACATCCATGTCGCTCTCAATCTTAATATTCAGTTAAAAGTTTAAAACAAAATGAAAGAAGTCATATATTACATACTAAAACTTAAACAAACTAAGCATGGAAGAAGTCATATATATTACACCAAACCTCAACAATCACAATTTTGTACTATTAGCCATGTAATGAATTGCAGCGACGTGTTTCAATTACCTCAAACTTATCAGTAATTCAAAGTAATACTAATCGTTTCGGATAATATCAAATCAGCCCGTACTTTTCAAATCTTGTTTAAATCAGGCTTTGCTTTTCAAACTTTTTCAAATCAGCTATTGGTTGGAAACTCATAAGTATTCCAAGTGGCCAATGTAGTGCTGCCATTGGTATGTCGTGGTATTGTCAACACTGTATCGTCATGTTTGGACTGAAGTGTTCTGGACGAGCTATGTTAGTGTTCTGGATGGGTTATACTAGTGTTGTGATATAAATTATGACAGTGTTGCGAAATTTAAATTTGTGTTGTTGTGTAGTGAAGTTAGTCTATGGAGGGCTAACTTAGTGTTATCAATTGAGGGGTTGATTTGAAAGAATGCAATGGGCTTTTGTGACAAAATCCCAAGTTTTTTAGGATTCATTGAAAAAAGAACAAAGAATAGGAAAAAAACACATTGAGATATTATAAAAGCTAAATACATAGATGCCTTGCCAAAGCAAGCAACAAAGAAGTTGTCCAAATGGTCTACAAATGCATATTGTAGGTAACAAGTTTCTTCGAATTGGGCAATTCGGATATCGTTTTAGTTTGACTGTATAATTCAATAAGCACTGTTAAAATATGAGTTCCTTTGCCTTTCACCTAATAAGCTAGTCATCATCAAGATTTTTTCGTACCGAACCAAGCTGAGTTTCGGTAAATCTATATCTTAGCACATGCTGCGGTGCCAACCATGCCGATAATTAATGATTTTATTTAAGACTTGTAGACCTAAAAGTAATATATATATAATAAATGATTTTTCTAAAAAAATTGTACATAAGTCACGTGTGACCTTTTACACATCATGCAGTGCGTATAGGTTAATGCAAAGCATGACCTCAAGCTTCTCCTCACCGCAACAGCTAGAAGAATAGTTTACTTAAAATAAAAATGAGAGAAAGAGAGAAGACTGCGACAGTGTTAGACAGCGGCAGCAGTAAGTTCTTTTTTTTCTTCCTTACTGGTGCCAGTGTTGGCGATAGCAGGCACCGCTACGTGCGTGTTGGCCGGCACTTTGAACATTTCTTGTCACTTCATTTTCCAATGCAATCCTTTCATGTGAAATTACATCAGGTCAATGGAATGAATTAAATTTGATGACAGCTTTATTGTGCATAGTTCGCTAATTACACGTGCAATTAGCAGAACTAATAGCTAACATGGTGAAACCACTCAAATACCATCTCCTCCCAAGGTCATGTAGTACATTATATATTTTCAAAACCAGTTGTTGCTAAGACACAATCTTCGTTATGAAGATATCAACAGGAGCCTCCACAAAAGTAAACAAATTAAAAGCACAGGAAAAACGAACTATGAGCATTGCTTGTCGGCAAACCCTAGCTCAAGAATGTACCTGCGTGTAGATGCAAGGTGAAGGATAAGCCTCAGGGTCCCTTGACACTGCATGGAGTGACAACGACAAGAAATCCACCGAGTAACCCTTAGCCCGATCCATGTCGCTCAGCCAAATCACCCTCCTGCGATTGTACAGTGATCTTCAAAATTAAGAAATCGAGCAAAACAAATCGATTACCAGTAAAACTGAGAGCGAATTGTGGACTTAGTCGTAATGTAGAGGGTTCCGGGGGACTGCGGGGACCCATCGGCGAACGCAACGGCGACACCATGCTGCACGTGCATCAACTCCTCCCCGGCGTCGGAGTCCAACCGCGGCTGCCCAGCGTCGTCGCCCACGCGGTCGACGAAGTGCTGAAGACCTCCGGCCATGGCCGCCACTATGCTCTGCTACTTCTATTGCTCGGTAGCGATAGTGGGAGTGCAAGCTTGACTCGCGCTATGAGGTTTCTGGTGTGGACTAGGAGCGAGCGGATACCAACAGAGGATTTGGGGTTCGACGGGCGCGGCTCTCTTAGTTCATCCAAAGCAGAAAGTAAGAACCGTGCGCGATCTCCGCCGTCTATCACAATCAATACAGATCTTAAAAAATTATATAAAATTTTTGTCCGTTTAGTTGACATATTCTTAAGTATACTTTGAAAAAAAATGTTCACTACAAAATTATAAATTACATTAAAATTTATAACTTTGTAAGTAAATTTTTTTTTAAAAAAATACAAAGGATGTGTCAAATAAATGATCAAAATTTTACAGACTTTATAATTAAAAATTTTTTCAAAAAATACAAAACGATATACCAAAAAGATAATCAAAATTGTTATGGTCATCTTTTTGACATAATAAAATTTGACATTTTACGAAAAATATACTAAAAAGTTATAGACCACGTTAATCGATAATTTTATAGTTAAAATTTTTTTTATAAAATTATCAAATAATGTGCAAAACTTATCTTTTTGCGTAGGTGGACTATTAGAAAGAAGGGACTTAGTAAATTGACTTTCTAAAACTATGGATTAGTACTTTTTTTACTAAAACCTAATTTATCGAGTTTCAATACAATTTTTAAAGAAACGACAATTATTAAAATTGATATGTCTCAAATAAATCTATAAATCCTAGTCACCTAAAATAACTTCATGCTTGGTAGGTTTGAATGTTTTAATGAAATTTGTTTTTACATTTTTATTTCTTCTGCTAAATTTTAAAATAATTTAAACGAATCTATGACTTTGTAATTAAAAATTATGAATGATTTATATCAATGTAGGTTTTTACCACATATCATCTCCTGTTACCTATATATGCCATATTTTACTTTTTTTTCCCTTTTATTCTAATCAAACCAAATGGCTTGTAAATGATTATTGAATAAATTACATAATGTTAATATATACTTATAAATTCAATTAGGAGAATTCAAAAAGTCATAGGAAATATATAAAACTAAATAAATTTAGAGTAATAAATATGAAAGTTATATAGAATAGAAATATTATGTTGTTTTTCTATGTAGCAAATAAAATACATAAATTTTATTAAAATGCTTAGGTTATCGGTTCTTCATGTATCATATTTCATTTCAGCCATCAAACTTATCTTGAAATTGTGATACTATAAATATTGAGGAATGTTTGAAGCCGCTGAGTTTCTTTATAAAGTATGAAAAAAAAATAAATAAATGAGGCGAATATGTTTAATAATTCCTTTTATAGATAGTTATATGTAAAGGAAAATAAAATTACAAGTGATTCGATATAGATACCTGAATAAGTGAGTGCAAAAAGTAATATAGTATTTACCATTTTACACTTAGCACAAACAAAAATATTAAAAGAAAATGTTTCTATTTTAACATTATTTATATATATGAATATAACGTACATTTATCCATTGTAGGGGGCATAATTCTACTTAATTAAATATTTCTTATTTTGTCTCCTTGTTATTAACAAAAAAGTAATTATATTATTTCGCTATCGATATATCGCGTGTCACCCTCTCTTGCTCTGATTATGCTATGTGACTAGTACATAAAAAAATCATCAAGTGGAAAATCTTTTATATAATATATAATATATATATAGTATATATATATATTATATATATATATATATATAATTAAAGTACAAGATATAGATTTGATAGTGTCTTATATTCTAATATAATTATGTAATAGCTAAATTAAGTTTAAATTATATATTAAGTATAAAGTAGTTATTATAAATATTGTGTAGCTCTTTTCTATGAGTTATAAACTCATTTTTAAATTATAAATTTTACTAACTATATTTTTTATTTTTTGGCACATGCACTTAAGGTATATATATATATATACTTATGTTGTAAGTTTTTCGAAAAAAATACATCTATAATCTCTAACAAAACGGGTGCAGCAAAAAAGATGAGGAAGTTTTTATATTGATTTTTTTAAAAAATATATGTTTTGAAATTTTAAAATTAACAGATAAAGCAGGTTCAGATTGGATTATAAAAACAACATTAAAATTCGTTATCTTTAAAGCTTCAAAACACTTATTTAAAAATATTTTTTAAAAAACTTTCAACATAAATTATAGATCTTATCAAAATTTATAACTTTTATATTAAATTTTTTTTCAAAAAACTTGCTATTTTGGAACGGTCGCAGGCTGCAGTTGTGGCCGCAGCAGATCTGCATTCTTGCTGGAGAATTTATATGGTGCAATCAGACCGTAACGTATTACGATAACACCAAAAGAATACATGAAAATATTTTTTTAAAAAGTGTAAGTTATAGATTAAAATCTAATTTTATTTGTATTTTTTTTTAAAATATATTTTTAAATTAAATATTTTAGAATTCCTAAATTTTAACGAATTTTAAAATTATTTATAAATTCGCTAACTTTAAAACTCTAAAATAACTATTAAAAAAAGTATAAAATATAAAATTACAAATCTTATTAAAATTATTATTTTTTATAATAAATTTGTTCAAAAATATTTAAATAGGACTTCAATACGGTCGTACATATAAAGTTTAACGATTGGTCCAGTATCCGGTCACAAAATTAAAAAACACAATAACATAAGTCTAATGCAAAACACTACATTAACTGCAAAATTTATAAAATGTAGGAATTATTATCTGATACTATAAGAGTTCTTCAGCATGTAAACACAGACTCCAGAAAGAGAAAAAATAACGAACAACATTTTGTCTAATATATACCACTCTTTTATACTTTTACAGAATAATTTTCAGGTCTTAAAACCACGATGTTTTGGTCGTTTGCAAATATATTTTACTGATAACATACACTAAAATTCTAGTTACTAAAGAGTTTTGACATGAGATTTTTCTGAAAACTGGAGTACCTATTTTACAACTTAAAATTTTTATAACTTTTCCAGAAAACAACCCTAAAGAGATAGCTACGAGGGTAGTTCCATGAGGGATGAGTCCTCTCCGATATGCCTTCCTTAATCCCTTCCAATTCCGAGCAAAAATTAATATCTAAACACATTTTTCGATAATTTTTAGTGTAAAAATTATAAATATTAATAAAATCTACAATTTTAATATTCAAATTTTTTCTAAAAAAAATATTTCTAAATATTTATTTTACGTTTAAACTTTTAACGGGCATAAATAGATTTTATAAATTATTTTTAAATCCTTTACTACTTCGGAATTCCAAAATATCTATTTAAAAATATTTTTTTATAAAAAATTAAACATAAAAAATTATAAATCTCATCAAAATTTATAAATTTCATATTCAATTTTTTTTTTTCAAAAAATACATCTAGTTGTAATTTTATCATGAATTAAAAAAAATTTGAGAGATGCATATTAAAGATCTGCCCCAGCTCTGTGGCCACAGCATACAACCCCCATCAGATAACCGCTCTATACATATGAGAACAAGCACATGCCTTTTTTTTTTTTTGGGGAATTTTATCAATAAGAAAGCTTACTGCCAAACCTGACAACTGAACAACAATCTTGCACTAGGTCATATCAACCAAGTAACAAAGCCCATAAGAAACTCTGGTACAGGACTGCACCAACAAACTATCCAATCTTGCCAAGAAAAGCACTACTGCTCTTGCTATTGTGTTTCTACAGTCACCTTCAGGAATCTCAGCAAGCGCTTACAAATGTTGGAAATTGGAATGCCCATTGGTTGATACTAGTTTTATTAAAGGAGTAAGGTGCACCGAGACTCAAAGGTCATTCTAAAGTCTAGGCATGAGGCGCACGCCTTATACACATGATGCACACTTTTTCCTATGAGATATAAAAAATATTCCCTATTCAAAATAAATATATATTAAAATCTTTGTAAAATAAAGTAATCACTAAAATGACTATTTTTTTTTAACAATGAATACAATATATTATAAATTTATTTTATTTTTTTGTTAATAAATAATATATATAGCAACTAATTTGTTGGTATGTGACGTAATTTTTTTAAAAAATGCAGTACTTAGTACAATAGCACAATGAATACAATAAAAAAAAAAAAATGTGAAAAGAAGAAGTACGTGGAATGTACATCTCATCCTTTTGTTAAATACAGTTTACATCAATAATTATTCGCATATAATTAATTTTAAAATATATTAGCAATAATAACGAACTAGCAATAATTAATTAACAACTTTAAATATCAAATATCACATATACATCAAATAAAATTTTTCTCAAACTTTTTTTTTTCTTTCAATTATCCGAGGATGCAGGACCAGCAGGGTTGTTTAAAGAGCTCTTTTTGGCGAGTGGAGAGTAGTTACAAAAGGCGAGCTCGGGTGGGCGCGCCTTTTTTACAGCGCCTGCCTCAGGACCAGACGGGCGCAAAAACTCGGCACGAGGCGAGGAGCACCTAGATGTGCTTTTAATAACTATGGTTGATACCAGGAAAATCAGTTATAAAACCATTAACTACAATCCACCAAACGATAGTAGATTCATGATTGCAAGCTACTTGAAATTGGTATCTACTTAACTGAATTAAAGGAGAAGAAACGGCAAATATTCCACAAACTAGAGCGCATTGCCTTCCAAATAAAGGAACTACAGCCGACATAAAACCGAAAAAAACAACCAGCACTTAACTTGAAGAATCACAAAGTGTTATGATTTCTCTTCCAAAATAACATAACGACGACAAATGGTCCCACCAATGGATACTGCATCCATACTTAGAAAAAAAGGAGAACTACTTGGCTGCCTAGGCCACAAGAGTGCTGGCGGTGGTGGACTCACTGCACAAAGAAAATTCCAAAGTATGAGTATCGTCATAGTAATTGACCAAAGTACATGAAGCTTTGCACAGAACCGACAAACAAACAAACATGAACAAAAATCTGGCATGTCAACATGAGAGGTACAAACTAAACTATAAAAGTACTCAAACAAAACAAATTAGCATCCACCGTCCTTCCATTTGTGTGAAGGAAATACAATACCACCTTCGCCTTATAACACGCAAGTCTAAAAGCATCATACCACTCCACTTGGAACACAAATATGTCTCCTAAACTAATTTTATCGAGTACCACATCGGCAGACCGTCCAACAAAGAGTTTCAAGAAACAAATTACTAGAAAGGAACTCCTATATGAGCCTAGCATGAGACATGCGCTAGCACGGCATATTTAGTCAACCATTTCTGAACTTGATATGTTAATTACCTAAGAAGAAACAACACATGATATCGCTGCTTTCTGAATGTTCATGAATTCCAGAAAACTACTCAAATCATGGAAACCAAAGATACCAATTTGGATAATGTGGGAACAAATCATAAAATTTGCAACATGGTTTACAGGGAACATTAAACCAGATGTAAAATCTGATGAGATAAACCAACAGATCCCAAATCAAGTTTCCCAACAATCGCAAATACTGATGCCCCTACTAATAATTAAAGGAATGCAGACCAAGAATTTGATTAATATATGCAGACGCTAGACAGAGGATAAGATGAATGTCCAAATATGTTGCACAAATACAAACCCTCAGTGTTCTTCTCTATAAAGCAGATAGTACTGAGTTGACGTGACTGCTAGAACTAGAACTAGTCTTGCACGCATGTGATGCACAAATATTAGTAATGAATTTCATATAAATAATAGATTAAATTTTTTTTCTATTCCTCATACTTCCAAATTACATCTCTACTTGTAACCAAGGATTTAAATTCCGGGCGGCATATTGCGTGCCACCCAGAACGTGCCGGATCCGGCACTGGCACGGCCGAAATTCTTGCTTGTGAAGGGCTGATTGGACAGCCCTTCACAGTCGTGTTTTGATTTTTTGGGCCCGTGAAGGGTTGTCTGGGATAGCCTTTCACGGGCAGTTTTTTTTTCTTTTAAAATATAAACTTGTGCCCGTGAAGGGCACAATGTAACAGCTTTCACGGGCTTAAAAAACAAATTTTAACGTGAAGGAATAGTATTTATAATGTCTAATAAAAACGGCTTTTAAGGCTTTTATTTTCAAATCCAAGTCATTCGTTTAATATAATTGAGAACATTTACTATGCTGGCAACCAATATCATTAAGTGGTTAACTTTTTAGTGGCACCATATAATTGAGAACGTTTATATAAGTAGATGATTTAGAATATATTAAACATATGACTTGGAGTTGAAAATGTAAGTCTTTGAAGCCGTTTTTATAAAACATTATAAACACTATTTCTTCACGTTAGTTTTTTTTCCCTGTCGAATGGCTATCACATTGTGCCCTCCGCGTGCACAAGTTTATACTTAAAAAAAAAAAAAAAAAAAAAAAACCAAAGCAAGCCTGTGAAAGGCTGATTGGAAAACCCTTCATGGGCCAAAAAAAAAATCAGTCTCTGCCGCCCGCACAGGCAGCACAAACCAACATATATCTCCGTGCTGCCCGTTTCGCGTTTTCAACTGTGCCGGTCGTGCCGGCGCCGGATCCGACATGTTCCGGGCGGCATGCAACGTGCCGCCGGAATTCAAATCCTTGATACACACACATACATATCAATTTTTTTTTCCTTACAGATAAAATTGTACTTGAGGTAATTTCTATTAATAATATATAATGTAATAATATATATATATATATATATATTGTTAGATATAAATGATTTATTTTTTAAAAAATCGATATACTTTACCTAACTTAGACTTATACCTTTCGCATTTTTCAGATTAATTATATGACTTTTAAAAATCTTATCAATGAATATGAATATCACATCTTTCTTAGAATAAGAAAAAAAATAACACATGGAAAATCTAGAAGTCCTTTAAGGTTATGCATGGCGCAACAACTTTCATAACCTAGTTTTATATATTTATATGGCGCAACTTTCATAATCTAGAAGTCCTTCAAGGTTTATATTTATATAAACCTAGTTTTATATCAGTAGTGCTAAAAAATTCCAAAAATTCCTAAGGACATTGTAGTGCTAAAATAAGAAAGGATTAGTTCCTGTTGAAATATCTACTAGATAGAAGGTATAGGTTCTCACAATCCTTTCAACAAGTTCCTTTCCCACATGGTAAAGAATACACACCGGCTAATTCAATCTATTATATACTACATATCTTTCTGTTGCCCGCACTTGCCTTAATGTTCAAGTTAAGTGTCAATCTGTTGGCATAACAAAGAATTAATCAAGCGCTTAATAACAATACAAACACAACATTAACCACTACAGAATTGGTCTCTAAAAACCTGAATAATTCGATCATACAAAGTATGAGTATGCGAGACACTTACTACTTCCAGACAGGAGGGAGCTTCTTAGTGCGCTTGTAGTAGCGGGCTAGGCGGTGGATCCTGCTCTCAACCAGAATCAATCTAAACTTGGAATCCTTGTCCTTCCTGTTCCTCTCCAAATGCTTCCTAATTGCCACTGCCTTCTTGATCAGATGATAAAGATCCTCTGGAATCTCAGGCGCCAAACCTACATCGCCAGCCCGTTATCTATCAGATCCCCAATTACCACCCGAAATCGAATTAATTATAGAAATAGAAGAGATTATACCGTGAGCTTTGAGGATGCGGAGGATCTTGTTCCCCGTAACGCTCTTAACCTGTGCGATACCGTGCGAATCCCGAAGCCTGACACCGATTAACGATGGCGACACACCCTTCTTCGCCAGCTTGCAGATTGTCTCCTCCACCTGTAAATTCACAGCACACAAATCAACGATCTTGAATCCACCATTGAACGAACGAAAAATGAAACCCGGAGGGACTTGATCCTCACTTCTTGCGAGCCGATCTTCAGCCAGCTCGGCGGAGTCCTCTTGTACGGCAAAGCTGAAGCCGAGATTCCTTTACTGTAAACAAGCGAAGCAAAATTAGCAAAACAAGAAGAAAAATGGAGAACATTAGAAGGGAAAATGAATGACAGAAAGCATTTACCCGCGGCTGTGCATACGACCCATGGCTTCGGCGGATGCTGTGCTGCAGGTGGCGGTTGCGACGGCTGGTGGCGGCGGCGGATTGTACCCCTGCCTTACTCGATAGCGTGTGAGTGGATTGCTGAGTATTAGGGTTTTGTAAAGGCTGTTATGCGGTGTGTATGTTGACAAAACTACCCTTTGGGCCGTAAAATGGATCACTTGGGCTTGGTCTAACTGCGACGGCCTACTATAGTTAAAAGGAAAAAAGGAGAGAAACGTAATTTGCTTTTCCTCTCAGAAACGGTAGGAAAGAGAGATATAAAAGTATTAAATTACGATTTTGCCCTTAATTAAATAATAAAATAAAAAAAGAAATGATGTGGTATAGGATATATTTGTAATTTACGTATTAACTTTATTTTCGTCCGTTATATAATCAAATTGGAAGAAAAATATTTCTATCGACCTCACTCCATTTACTTTTATTTCTTCATCTTTCATTCCCTTCACTTTTCTTCCTTCCATCCAAATACAATTTTTGTATAGCTTTTTCAACAAATAGATTAAACCATTGAACCAACATTTTCGTGATGCCTTTGACTTCCTTAAACTACTGAGCCAACACTTTCGTGATGCCTCTATCTTCCTTCTTGACCATTTTCCTATCAAGAATAGCAGTGAATTATATTGACAATTGGTCGTGGTTCTTAACTACATCCTCACACGTTGGTTAACACTTTCCTCTATCCACCATACTCTGGTTATATGTGGTAGTGAAATATAATTCAACACCTAGCTGTAAAAACCATTCCTTTCTTATACTTGTTTTCTAATTAGGGTTGTTCACATACCGGTCTGGACCAAAAAATCGGACCGGACCGGTCGGGTTGGTGCTGTCCGGTCCACGGTCCCAATGTTAGCCTATGTTCGGGCTTCGGTCCGGTCCGGTCCAAAATAGGAAAACCGATTGACCGGACTGAGGACTGCTTTAGGAGGCCCATTTAAGCAAGTCCAACACAAAGATAATTGAAGCCCAGCGTGATTTCTGACCAAAACAGTAGGAATATAATCGAATGAAGCCTATTTAAATGAGCCCACTTAAACAAGCCCATTTATTAGCTAGGATGTTGCCTAAACCGGTCCAAACCTTCCGGTCCGGTGCGGTCCCGCTGTTATGCGGTCCGGTTCGGACTGGACCAGTTCTAATTCGGTCCAGTCTGCGGTCCTCCAATTACTGGATGTTCGGTCCGGTCCGGACAAGATGAACACTCCTAGTTCCAATATTATCTTTATTACTATCTTAAACACAAGGCAAGGATGGAAAAATGTAATAACATGAGCTAGCTTAGTCAACCTATCTACCAATACTAAAATATGCCAAGCATGCTAAGGAATTGATCCGCTGTGTATTGTGGTCCCTTCTACTTTTATGACAAGTGTCACATTGTAGCGCATACAATACAACATCTTTCTCCGTCCCGAGCCATCGAAAAATGTGAGTGAATCCTTTTATTGGCAACTTGGATTCCGGACTAACCCCCCTAATTTAGATTGATTGAAAAAAATTTAAAAACCTTTATCTCAACTCCCCACTAGCTCCTATGAAGAGTTGGGAATCCATCCACATGCGGACACTCAAGTTATAAACAAGAGATTCCCCAAATCCATCGAATTATAGGTAATTCTGGTGCAAAAACTCATTTCATATGTCATAGTTTTGAAACATAAAACCTACATCTACTTATATCATGATTGAAAACCAACGTGTTGCTGCGGGGCGGTACATAATTTTTGTCGAGACATCTTTGTGGTTTAGTATGTATTACAAAGAGCTACTTGGCTCATTAAAAGAGGAATATAAAATTTTAAGCTAGAAACAAACATACAACATTTATACATCATGCACATATTTCATAGTTTTTGCTTGGTCCAGTCTAACAAAATTATTAGGCATCAAATACACTAGAGATGAAGACACAAAAGAAAACACACGTAGCACGAAAAACTTCAACTCTACGCAAAACAAACAATATAAAGTAATAAAACTCTTCAGCTAAGTACCTTTTGAGAACTACCAAGTAATGAAACTCTCAGCAAGTAATATGAACAATTTCATAGTTATAATGTTCTTGAAGGTTTGCATTTGTTAGGAAATTACATTTTAATAGTATCTGTACATGATGCTTGTCTTGGAAAATATATTACTCCTAGTGGCAGGACGCATAATGGCATTGGGACGCTTCATATCGAGGTCAGGGGACCGATGCGGAGCGTTTTTCAAAGTCCTAAGAAAAACAAAAGGTCGCATCGACTGGAATGATGATTGCAGGAAAGCCTTCAAAGAGTTGAAAGAATTCTTGACCGCCCCGCCTCTGTTAGCAAGCCCAACGCCAGGTGAAGTCCTTTACCTCTACCTGACCATATCACTAACGACGCTAGGCTCGGTATTAATAAAGGAAATCGAGAGTGTGCAGAGGCCAGTGTACTATGTAACTAAAATTTTGAAAGATACGGAAACTAGGTATTCCTCGGGCGAGAAGCTATCCCTAGCGCTGCTTACCACAGCTCGGCGTCTGAGGTCCTATTTCCAGGCTCATACAATTTTTGTTTTGACTGGCCAACCCTTGAAGCAGTATTGGCGCACCCAGAAGTGTCGGGTCGGTTGACTAAATGGGCGGTGGAACTCTCGGAGTTCGACATACACTACGAGCCAAGGTCAGCCATCAAGGTCAAGTATTAGCGGACTTCTTAGTAGAAACAGTTGTCCCGATTGAGCTCCAAGAGGCGTCAACCATCATCGAAGCGATGCCAGCGTGGAATTTATTCTCCTGACGGATCATCTAAGTCAGACGAATGTGGCGCAGGTCTAATACTCACGAGTTCCGGAGGGGCTCAGAGTACGCCCTCAGATTTCAGTTCCCTGCATCCAACAACGCGTCATAGTACGAGGCTCTGATCGCGGGGGCCCGGTTGGCGAAGCAACTCGGTGTCAAGCATCTGATAGCATACACCGATTCTCAACTGGTGGCAGAGCATGTGTGATGCGATTATGCAGCCAAGAGCTCGGACATGATGGACTACCTGGAAAAGGTCTGACGCCTCCAGCAACACTTCGATCTTTTCAAAGTCGAACAGATACCTCGAGAGGAAAACGTCGAAGCCGACGCCCTCTCAAAGTTGGCGTCGGGGGCAGCTCTAGGAGTCCCGGCTACGATTTTTTTTTGAAGAGCTACAACAACCGGCCACTGAAGAAAAGAAAGCCATGTTACTTGAGGCTGGAGTTGAAGATTGGATGACTCCCATAGTTAGGTATCTCTAGACTGGGGAACCCCCGACGACAAAGTTGAAGTTGAGAAGTTGCAACGGAGAGCGGCTCGTTTTATCATAATCGGGGATCAACTGTACAGAAAATCATTCTCCGCCCTCTATTTGAAGTGTATAAACCCTGACTCGGCGAAGAAGATCCTCGAGGAAATACATGAAAGCATCTGTTCTAATCACGTCGGAGGACGCACGCTGGCGCAAAGATTTTCGTCAGGGATATTTTTGGCTAACGGTGATGCCTGATGCTGAAGAGTATGTTAAGAAATGCGAGAGGTGTCAGCTCTACGCAAGCATCGTCATGTTCATGTAGAGCCAATCTCGACAGTTGCTGCACCATGTCCTTTCGCACGGTGGGGGATCGACATACTCGGGCCACTGCCCATGGCGACAAGGCAGCAGAAGTTTCTGATCGCAGCGATCGACTACTTCACGAAGTGGGTAGAGGCGGAGCCCACTGCAACAATTACAGGTCAATTCATCCAGAAATTTTTGGAGAAGTGTGACGTGAGCAGGTTCGGTGTCCCGAGAACTATTGTGACCGACAACGGTCGACAATTTGACAGCCCCGAGGTGTGGGAGCTCTGCGAGTTGCTGCGCATCAGACATCGGTTCACTGCCGTATACTATCCTTAGGCAAAGGGTCAAGTGAAAAACATGAACCGTACGATACTGGAAGGACTTCAGAAAAGGCTCGAGGGCGCACAATGAAACTGGCATGAGGTACTCCCAACTGTACTATGTGCTTACATAACAACGCACCGGACTATGACTGGGGAAACACTGTTCTCATTAACTTATATCACCGAGGCTGTGGTCCCGGTGGAGATCGAAGAGCCATCACTGTGAGTGGAGCGTTATGATGAGGCAAGTAACAGGGAAAGGCTGCGGAACAACCTCGACCTATTGGACGAGCGTAGGGAAGTAGCCATCATACGAGCTGAAGCATATAAGAGGAAGGCTTATCAACATCATAATAGTAGAGTGCGCAGACGAGACTTCAAAATCGGTGACTTGGTCCTTCGCAAGGTACAACAGCACTCAAACAAGTTCGGGCCAAACTGGGAATGACCCTACTCGGTCATTGAAGTCATTGATAGAGGTGCCTACAAGCTAGCTAGTATGCAGGGAGAAGATGTGCCACGGGCTTGGAACGTTGTCAATTTGAGGCGCTTTTATCAGTGAGCCTCGGACGTTCCACGTTTGCTCTTTTGGCACCGAAGTCATGTACTCCTGTTACCCCGACGTTCAATAAAGGAGCAAAATTTTTCAATAAGAACCGGGTCTTTTCATGGATACTGGTGAACACCTCCTCATTCTTAGGTCGGCCCAACGAGATTCACCGACCATAGAACAGGAGGTGATGGCCGAAAATTTTTCTAAGTATTGGCGAACGTCATCTCATTCTTAGGTCGGTCCAAAGAAATTACACCGACCAAAGAACAGGGGGTGACGACCGAATATTTTTTCTAAGTTTTGGCGAACGCCTTCTTATTCTTAGGTCGGTCCAACAAGATTGCACCGACCAAAGAACAGAGGGTGACGGCCGAGTATTTTTGCTAAGTATTGGCGAACGCCTTCTTATTCTTAGGTCGGTTCAATGAGATTGCACCGACCAAAGAACAGGGGGTGACGGCCGAATATTTTTGCTAAGTATTGGCGAACGCCTTCTTATTCTTAGGTCGGTTCAACGAGATTGCACCACCAAATAACAGGGGGTGACAGCCGATTTTTTTTTTCTAAGTATTGGTGAACGCCTTCTTATTCTTAGGTCGGTCCAACGAGATTGCACCGATAAAAGAACAGGAGGTGATGACCGAATGTTTTTCTAAGTATTGGTGAACGCCTTCTTATTCTTAGGTCGATCCAACGAGATTGCATCGACCAAAGAACATGGGGTGACGGCTGAAAATTTTTAAAGTATAAAACATGCTCATCACTCCAAGATAGGTTCAATAATTTGCACCGACCTTGGAGCGAGGGGATTGAGTACGTTATGTATATTAACTTTGCGGACAAAGAAAGGTAGGTTGAGGAAAGATAACAACGTTCTATTGAAAAAATTCAAAATGGCTCACAGAACAGAACCCTGAGTAGCCTTGGTCAAAAAAAAAAAAAGTTTTGCCAAAGTTTCTGTCATGGCATAAGTAGTCTCGCCTCCCTCAGCTGGATCGACGTCATCACTATCGGTGTCTCCGTTGCCGCTTGAGCTTTCCGCCCCCGATGTACGATGAGCTTGGACAGAAGATGCTATTTGCACAGCGTCAAGGAAAGGCACCGACTTCATCTTCAAGTGCTCCTTACACTTATGCCGACACTCCTTGATGGCATCTTCTACCCAGCCCACGGCGTACTCGTTCAGTTTTACCTGGAAGGCCTCGGATTCCATGAACATCCTTACAACCCGACCTCCAGACTTGTTTACTTCCAGATCCTTGGCCTTCAACGCCTCTTGAAGGTCGGTCACCTTCTTCCTCTCGGCCTTTAGCTCTTGCTCCTTCGCAAGCAAATTTTGCTCCAGCTCCGCACATTTAGGGACCAAAGTTTCGCACTTGGTCGTCTCAGCCTGCAACTTCTCCTTTAGATCCTTGATGGTGGAGCTGTGTTGTGCGTGAGCTTGTTTGGCGGTTGTGGTGGTCAGCTCGAGGTTGGCATGCACGGTGGAAAGCTCCTCCTCGGTCCTTAATGTCAGCCTCGTAGCCTTGTCTCACCGACATCCAGTTGCCGAACAGCTGGGAGTTCTTCAAGCAACGTCCGTAGAGATCAGATACCGCTACAACAGTCTGACATAACAAGTCAGGTTAGACATGTAACGAAGGAAACGGTGAATGAAAGTCCAAAGAATGATAAGAAAACTCACTGAGTACATCGACCGCGCAAAGGCAGATGCAGCTACCTCGTCGGTGTGTCGCGACACCTCATCTCGGACGAGAGGAAGAGGTCCTTCCAGAAGAAAAGCCCCAGCAACCTTCTCGTTGTCTCGCCGGTGTCTCTCGACTTCAAGTTTCAGTCGGGGAGGTAGCAGTCAGACAGCATGGGGATTCGCTGTGAGGGCTCATCCGACCCCAAGTCAGTGAATGTTGCTTCCTGTTGAGCCGGTCTCCTCCTGGGATGACTGAACTTTTTTCCTCGAGCTCGGTCTCTCCGATCCTTGCTTGCGAGAACGAGAAGTTGACGCGTGGGTGGCGGAAGGCATCGTTGCTGGCAGTGGAGCTGGAAGCTCGGACGTCGGAGCAAGTGAAGGAATTATTGGTGCATCAAACGAGGCAGCTACGTCGCCTGTAGGAAGACCCACTACAGCGTCGGAGGTAGAGGGGACTTGAGCCTCGGTTGGTCGAGACACCATCTCGACTGCTTTCCTAGCTCTTCTCTCCTGTTTCTTCGTTTCTCTTGTGGCGGCTCTGTTCTTCAGTAAAGCATCCATAGCAGGAGAAGTCGCTTCAACGGCGACCTCAGAGAGCTGACCTGCAAAGCAGATTTCATGTTAGGAATATACAACAGTAACTTAGTAAAAGAAACCGACATGAGCTCATACCCAGCCGGTTATTCAGGAAGTCATAGATGTGCTTCAACATTTCTTTGGAAGGACTCAACAGATCAATCTTCTCGATGTTCCTTATGTATTTTAGCGCGTCTAACTGAAGCGACGGGTTATCATTAATGTCAAGGAACTTCAAGGCTTCGGGGTCGGGTTCTCCCCAAGGTCGGTTAAATGTCCACGAAGGGTCGGTTCAGACAAAAAACTACAAATGTTTCCAATCATGAACTGAGGATGTTCGTCCGGTTAAGTTTTAGGCATACCCTCTCAACCTAGAACGGAAATAATACGAACCCCTAGAATGGACTGACTCTTGGCACTCGAAGAAATGGCGGAACAATTCGACCGAAAGGTTAGCGTCAGAGCACCAACATATATGCAGGAAGCCTATTATGGTCCTATATGCGTTGGGGACGAGCTAAGATGGCATCAATTTGAAGGTGGTAAACAAGTCGACAAAAAACTTGTTGAAAGGAATTTGTAGACCGCAAATGTGCTCATACATTAGAGCTATCTCGCTGGCGCTATGGTCGGTCATTCTCTCGTTCGATAACGGAAACCTAGCGCCTGCGTTGCTACCTATCTTTAACTTTTGACACCAATTGGCTAACTGTTTTTCAGTCATTGAAGATTGGACTTCTTTAGGAAAAGGGAAAACCTTATGAGAAGCACTGCCTTACTACTAGGGGTGTCGGGTGCACGAGAAGTAGAAGGAGAAGACATGACTAACCTGGGGGAAGATGATTTAGACCGACGCAGAAGATATGCACCGAACTACAGGAAAAACACCGACCCAATGGAATTATGCACCGACGAAGGAGGGAAGCTCGGGGTAAATCGCTAGAGCACCGAAGATTTGGAGAAGAAAAATTTACTATAAATGACTGTGGTAGTAACTTTTTCGGTGGTGACCGTTTCAAATTGAGACCTTAGGAGGAGAACTCCTGAGAACGCGTGTCAGGGTTTCGCTTCAGTAGTCTTGTTAGTCAAATCAGTCAAAGGCAGCTCTTGCACGCGCCGGAATCCAAACCAACATGTGTTAGGTTTCGCTGTGACGCTTGTCCGAATGACCAAGTTCGAACCTCAAGTGGATTAACCGATACTAATTACGCGTGATCAGGTCAGAGTTGGAAGTTTGCTTACATGGAGATTGATTCCGATAGAAGAGTCTTCATCCGATGCATTTGTCTGGGAGTATCTGATATGGTGTTAGAAAAACGGACCGACCTTAGGTACGGTCGATCGAGTGTCAGGCGTTTGCCCTACAGGACGGTCGGTGCATCATTAGGTCAGGGCAACATTTAGGTCGGTGCGGCCCTTGGGTCGGTACACCAATAAAACAAGTGCGATTACCCCTTGCATCTCAGCTGTTCACCCCGAGTGCTGGATTGAAGACACATGGCCAACCGTTCGACGAGAAATCTGCGGGAAATTCAAATCAATGCCAGGCTGTCACCGGCCTAGATGACAACCTTCGTCCACATGCTCGCAACTGACGCAAGTGGGTGAAAACCGTTACGGGTTATAAATAGCGATCTACAGTACTGTAACGGGGATCAACTTTTTGACGAGACCATAGAGAGGACTATTGTAAGAGAGAGAGACAAGAGTGAAATCCACCGAGTTACTTATAAAGCTTGGTGCAAATCCTTGTACCTCATATCCCTTTTCTCTTATTAGTGAATTTTTCCTTGTTGGTCACATACGACCCGTGGTTTTACCTCGGATTTGAATTCGGGGGTTTCCACGTAAAATATCTGGTGTCATATCTCTCCTAACCCTCTCTTCGAACCACCCTCTACTTTCGAATACAAAATTACCGATCGAGTACGAGCTCGATCAGTTAGGAAATTACATTTTAACAGTATCTGTACATGATGCTTGTCTTGGAAAATATATTACTCTCAGTGGCAGGACAAGTGTTATACCTTCTTTGAAATCTGAAATTTGATTCTAGCTTCTTGTGATGAAGGAAATCAAATGCTTTGGTATTTCTACACTTCCTTCCAACCAAAAAAAAAAATAAAACAATAGCAAAACAATAATTTGCATGTGTTCTTAATAACTATTTTTTATTGGTATATATCTTGTTGCTACAGACTCCATCAATGGCCAACTGCAAAAGATTCACTTAATCAGTGTGACGATATACGTAAATCACTGTGAACACTTCTTGCAAAACTTAAGAGTAGTTTAAGAAAAAAAAAATTATAGCTTTCCATAAATGAATCTGATTTTTCCTTTGTCAAACCTAAAATAGACAAACGATGAGAAGAAAAATGAGCATGTAAATATTACGTAAGCAGTTCTTCCAATATTATGTCAATATTTCACATCGATAGACTTATATATTATTAAAATGCAACTTTTAAGATGTTGATATAGCACATCTTGCAGCTTGAAGTTAGAGGTCTCAAAAAAAATATTTGGATATATACGCAAGGCTTTCAATTGGATATTTAAAGTTGATTTTCTCATTTCTCAAGTACAAAAATCTTATGTTGTTTCGACAATATATGTTAACAGTTTCTACATTATCATACATAACTATTGATATGTTAGTTTGATTTATGGTAGCGGTAGAGACGATTGGTGATAATTGAATAATTTTCCTTGCAACCAACTTGATAACGCGTAAAATTAGGCTGCCACGACGCCGAGGTGTGCTGGCCGAGCTGAGAAGTATTGGCCGAGCTGAGGTACCGAGGTGTATCGGCCGAGCTGAGAAGTATTGGCCGAACCGAGTTATCGAGATGTATTGGCCGAGCTGAGAATTATTGGCCGATCTGAGATGCCGAGGTGCTGAACTAATAAGCTCGCCGAGGTGCAGAAGTGCCGAGGTGCTGATCGTCATAAGCTGGCCGAGGTGCTGAAGTGCTGACAAGAGCCGAGCTGAAAGAGCTGGCCGAGGTGCTGATCTAATAAGCTGGCCGAGGTGTTGATCTCATAAGCTGGCCGAGGTGCTGAAGTGCTGAAGAGCCGAGCTGAAGAGCTGGCCGAGGTGCTGATCTTAAGCGGCCGAGGTGTTGATCTCATAAGCTGGCCGAGGTGCTGAAGTGCTGAAGAGCCGAGCTGAAGAGCTGGCCGAGGTGCTGATCTAATAAGCTGGCCGAGGTGGTTGATCTCATAAGCTGGCCGAGGTGCTGAAAGTTTGAGCAGCCGAGCGGGAGTACTAGCGAGGTGGCTGAGGCGCTGAAGAGCCGAGCTGAAGAGCTGGCCAAGGTGCTGAGGCGCTGAAGAGCCGAGCTGAAGAGCTGGCCGAGGTGCTGAAGTGATAAGGTGCCGAGCTGGAGAGCTAGCCGAGGTGCTGAAGTGCTGAGGTGCTAAGCTGGAGAGCTAGCCGAGGTGCTGAGGCGCTGAAGAGCGAGCTGAAGAGCTGGCCGAGGTGCTGATGTCATCCAAGCAGTCCGACCTGAGCTAACCAGTCCGACCTGAGGTCATCCAAGCAGAACTAAGTGACCAGACCGAGCAGGAGCTGTCCTAGCCGAGGTCTGAACCACCAGAACTCCCTAGCAACCGCTTAGCTGCTTACCACAAGCAGTTCATGGCGGGACTAAGGCGGTGAGGCAATGAAGCTGTATGAGGCCAGTGTGATGACCATGGAATTGAAGGCCAGGTGGGCTTATGGAAGGGCTTACCTCTAGGCCATCAGACATATGACCAAATGGATACTTAGCTAATTAAGAAAAAGAAAAAAAAGGGAAGAGGTACTATAAAAGGGGTCAGATAACGGAAGGGGGTTGGAACTCCTTGAAAGGATTCCATAAAAAGAAAATGGAGGAAGGCTGGACGCCAGGTAAGAGATCCGGAAATTGAAGAAATTGGAAAGGGGGAAGAGCTCATCCTTTCTTTACAAAGAAGATCCAGAAGATAGCAAGAAGCTCTCTCCGTCTGGAAGAGATCATCTCTTTGATCCCGGGAGCGAGAGAAAAGTTTCTAGAGAGAGAAAGTGAATATATACTTGTATTACACAACTCTTTCTACCTATAATACAAAGTTTTTACGGTGGTCGCGTACGACCCGTGGTTTTTTGCCCCCCGATTAATTAGGGGTCATTTTCCACGTTAAAAATTCCGTTTCTTTGCGTGATTGCTTTTGTCTTCCTCCGAGCCATCTCCACCTTCGAACTCCGAACCGGTCGCGACTCGCGCGATCACAACTTATTATCGAACTTGAGGTAAAGCCACTTCTTAGCTTAACATTAATAACTTTGAATGTTTGTCTAGTCCGTACTCTTCACGAGAGGAAAACCAAAACGTATTGACTAACAAAATAAGCATTAGTTAAAACAAACACCATTTGCTAACAAAATAAGCATTAGCTTAACATTAATAACTTTCCTCCAATGAGGCACTTTGGTGCTACTGTGTGTTTCAAGGTGTTTCTAAATGCTCGTGTGCATTTCTATGTATTTTTATAAATATTGAAAGAATTCCAATGTGTTTGGGATAGATTATATAAGATTTTCTTAATTATTTAGGAAAGAAATATCTTAATTATTCTCTTTGGCAATATAACAAACACTTGGTGGACAAAAAAATTAGTTATTTTCTGAGGTTTTTTTTTAGAAAGTTCTTATTTTGGGGTAACCGTGCGGTGGCATTTTCCATCTCAAACTTGTCGGCAAGCTCTGGTTCATGGACTACTCGAGTAGTAGCGCCAAAAGAACGGAATGGGAAAGAGATAGAGAGAAACTCTATCTAAAATTATGTTTTAAAGCTATTAAAAGTTTAAAAGAAATAATATTTTTTAAGTTGTTTATATTCACCCAATATAATCACGTTGTTGCTCTAGAAAGCGGTGTCATTATTTTTTTTTTAATATTGTTTTTGCAATATATATAAAGAAGCATGCATGTTCCCTCGTTTAAGAGTTGTTAAACTCTACCGCATATGTGTGCATATGTATTTGTATTTATATATACATATATACATGCATACAATACGTACTTAGATTTTTGGTATTGTCTGCCATTATATAATGGTCAACAGTTGTAGTTCTCTCTTTTCTTCCTGTCATGTTCAACGCATAAGCAATTACTTATTGTGGAAATTAATGTTTTTTGACAACTAATTGGAGCTAGAGCTAGATAGTAGGACTCCATTACAAGTTTTTCTACAAAAATGCTATAAAACCTCTTCTTCTTCAATCCTTTCCTCTCTCTCTCTCTCTCTCTCTCTCTCTCTCTCTCTCTCTCTCTCTCTCTCTCTCTCTTTGAGATTATGCAAGTGTTGCTGTAGAAATGTGGATACGATAGTGCAATACAAATGTGCGGAGCAGAGTTTGAAATTTATACATCCAAATTCATCGACTTGCATAGTAGTAACAAGTGTCACATGTTTAGTATTGTTATTAGATTAAAACTTTCATTTAAGGTTGTAACAATTCTGAAAATTTCAGGACTGATGTGGTAGTACCAAGCCAGCTACCTTTCATGTTGAAAACATATTGTGAATGACAACCTTTTACCCTTTTTCATTTACTTCACATGGAAAGTGGTCATTCCCAAAATACTATAAATAAAAAGCGGTCGTTCCCAAAATATTTTCAGCTCAAAAGAAAGTTGACTTGGCACTGTCACTTTTTATTAAAGCAAACGAAGAAATTATTTTCGGACAAAAAATGGCAATCTTCTTGATGAGTAATAAATTTTACTTTATTATTCGAAAATTTAGCTGAATTACATCTTTATTTACTGTCTGACTCATGTACAAATTTTGTAATTGATTAGGTATTAAAAGTGGGTTTTAATTCTACTTTCAAGCGGTAATGGTGACGATAGGAGTGTAATTAGGTAATGATGTCGGATTTTCATAGTCGTTGGCTAAATGAAGTTAATTGCCACTTTAGAGATGACAAAATATTGAAGTATTTATATTTTTATAACTCCGATAATTAAAATTACAATAATGTATCCTCCTAATTAAAGTAACATTTTATGGCCCTCCTATCATATGAAATGACGAAACTGTCATTGTGTTTTAAGAAAAAGAGCAATGACAATTTCGTTATTCACATAGTCAAGGAGGGCATAAAAGCACCATTTTGATTTGGAGGGGAGCATAAAAACACAAATCGAGGAGCTGCTTTACGACTTTGCAAGATCAATGGTTGTATTATTATTTTCGTTTAAAATAGTTACTTACAAAATTCTTTTAATCATTTGTCCAACAGAAACGAGTGGTTGTGAGATCCCTTGCTCGCAAACGTGCACTTGTGCGAGCAGCTCCTTCCTAATCTAGCAAGTGAGCATGGTTGGTAATAGACTCTTTTCACACAATATTTATGTTGAGATGATTTTTTAGTATATTATCTTAAACATATGCCTTCCATTTGAGTTGAGTAAGACGTAATTATTGATATTTTTAACTATCATTTAACATAAGCATTGGCAATATATACATATCCCTAATACTCAACACTACCAACATCAACCAGCAATATAGCCTGCATCTGTTGGAAGTGATTCTCACATATGCTGGATTGTATGGAATTGTCAATGAAGCATATGAGAGAGTTCACTTCCAACCAATATGGCAACATCTATTAACACAGCCAGAAGCACAACCAGCAACACAACTGATCAAGCTGTACTCGATCGATATCATTAGTGTTCGAAGGCAGAGGTGGCTAGAAAAAGCGTGAACAATCACATAGAACAAACAATCTTTTTACGTGGAAATCCTCGGGTCGGGCCGAGGTAAAACCACGGGTCATTATGTGACCGACGAGAGAATAATCACTAAATGAAAAAGTAAATAAATACAATAATCTCTCAAAGAGAACCGAATTTCGTAGAGCCTCGATTTCTCCTGCTGGCCTCTCTCTAAACTCAGTTGGCACGAGGTCCGAGACTTCGCAAAGTCTCAGGTTCCTCTAGAGCTCTATCTCTGAATCTGAGTCCATCCTCTTTACAAGAGATTCCTTCCCTATTTATAGATATTTGAGATCCAATTTTAGTGTAGATCTGGTTTACCGGGTTAAACAGTTCTCATCGCGCCATGTGTTGTGTCATGATTGTCCTTTGATCGATTCTTCCTCATAGACTTGACTGATTCTTGCTATGGGTTAGCTTTTCGTTACGTGATCTCGTCCCATCCTGAACTAGCGGGTACCAGGCTAAATTCATGCTAAATCATATGCCTCCCGACGGGGGTGGCGACATATGTTGGCGCGCCCGTCTGAATCTTGCATTTTGCCTTGGCCCAACGGTGCTCAGTCCAATCCAATTGGTAGGAGTTTTGATCTCATGTCGAAGTTAATGAAATTATCTTGTCTTCATTCAGAATCCGGAGAGCATTCTCCAGGCTTTAGAGAAAGTTTCGTCGTCATTCCTAACTCCGAGTTCAGTTACGCCGATGTCGGAGTATGAAGAAATTGTTTGCAGACTTGGAAAACAATTTGTGTCTATTCGCACCGAGATGTGTCCATACAATAGGGCATGGTCGGTGTCTGGATGACTCTGTCGCCTCTGCTTCGAGATCGGTTAGTTCGTTGTCGGAGTCTGGGAGAATTATTTGCGAATTTGGTAAATAAGTTGTGTCCATCCCCACCGTGATGTGTCCTGCGATGAGACATGGTCGGTGTCTGGATGACTCTGTCGCCTTCGCCCTGATGTCGGTTAGTCCAATGTCGTAATCTGGAGAAATTATTTGCAGACTTGGCAAATAATTTGTGTCCATCCGCACCGAGATGTGTCCCGCGATGGGACATGGTCAGTGTCTGGATGACTTGTCGCCTCCGCTCCGAGGTCGGTGATGAACAAATTATAATTCTCGCAAGTGTACGAATCAGTTGTGATATAGTGTGCGAAGTATAAGAGTCGATCCCACAGAGATTTAATAAATTAATTCAACGAAATTACTTAAACAATTTCATAAAATAAAACTTCAAACAATTGAACAAAAACTTAGAACAAATTAAAGGCAAAAGGATCAAACTAAGAAAATTAATAAAAGCACGACGATCTCGTAAGTTGATTCGGAATCAAGGAATGGAAGCCTAAGAATTTGATTTCACCATATACTGTAATTCTATGTCTAAAATATGCATTTATCAACTCAACTCTAGGGTCCGTTCTTCCTAATTTATGACTACTCCGTTAGGTGTCCGGGTATAATCAAGTACTTCTCATCAATTAATTAACTATAGTCTAGTATAATTAATGATGAAAAATCCGTTAAAACTAGAAGAACAAATTCAAGAACCAAATAGACATTCTAGCGTAGTGTCTGCGTTAAACATTTAGTCATTCATTCAATAGAGCAATTTACGCTTAGACATATGGTGTCTACCATAACTGTATCTCATACAATTGAATTACCTATATCAATGATGGCCAGTCACTAACATAAACTAAACAATTGAATTAAGAACAATGAATGAAACAAGAATTAAAATTGAATTAGAAATTATTCCACATAAACATAGAAAATCCGTGTAGGCTACATCAAATCCCTAGAAAAAGAAATTAGTTCATGATAATTTTTCAGACCATAAATTCAATTACGCAAATCATTCTTATACAAAGAGTAGATAAAGCAAAAATATTGATGCACAAGAATAATCTCCAATCTCCGACGTCCTTATCGTGTTCTTCCTCCTCAAGTATAAATTTTTTTTTTCTGATTTTTCTCTGACTTTTTTTTTTTTCTTCTTGTCGTCCAGATCCCCCCTTCCTTTGCCCTAGCCGCAGCTTTATTCTATTGCTTGCCTCCTCAACTCCTTAATTCTAGCCTCAACTTATAGTGTTGATTCATCCTAGCCACACAAATTTTGGTGTTTCCCGTTCTAGCTTCAAATTACATCCGCACTAATCTGTTATAATGCACATTGATGTTTGTCGTTTTGTTCCTAAAATCCAGCCGTTGCTTAATGTGTAACTTTTTTTTTTTCCTCTTATTGCTGGCTGTTATACTTGCCGAATTAGCTCTTGATTTAAATAGAAAAATAGTAGCCATGCTTCCTAGCTTTCCAGAATTTCCGAAAACTCGTCCATCGGAGTTGTGTAGCAAAAGTTATGCTCAAAATATCGTAGCTTGTTCTGATTTTCTACAAAATCTGTCCGTAATCTCTAAATCAGTCCTAAAATTATTTCTCCTGCAAAATACTCACAAAATACGTCAAAAGACCAATTTGAACATAAAGTTAAGCGTAACCTATGCAAAGTTCATCATAATTAACATCACAAATAAAATGCTATCAGTCGGTTAGTCCGATGTCAGAGTCTGGAGGAATTATTTACAGACTTGGCAAATAATTTGTGTCCATCCGCACCGAGAGGTGTCCAAGCGATGGGACATGGTCGGTGTCTGGATGACTCTGTCGTCCTTGCTCTGAGGCCGGTTAGACCGATGTCGGAGTTTGGAGGAAATGTATGAACCGTCTTGATTTCATGATGCCAACCCTTAATTGATTACAGACGATCTAGATGGCATGCCCCTGTCTGTTCGTACTTCGGCTTTGCCTCTATTAGCTCGTATCGAACTTACGCCCTCGGCTTTTCCCCTGCCTCGGACTTGCATCCTAAATAGGCTCGACTCTACTCCTGCTGGTATGATTTGGCTTGATAGTTGGGCCGGCTAGATCACTTAATGCTCATTCTACTGTTTCAAATTAGGAAGAGCTGTCGGATCTTGCCCAAGATTGGTTTGGCTCGTCTTCTTCGTTGATCGAGCTGCTTTATCGATCGAGGATGATACGTGAACCAACAGGCAGCGGCGAGTCTACGAGATCAAGGCGACGATGGCATCGTCGAGATGAAGATCAAAGTGATGGCGGATAAGAATTGCACTGACAAGGACAGACAAGTAGCGGCATCAATTGACGCGCGAAGTAGCAGTAGACAGTGGAGATCCGACGAGATCGAGGTGGTGATAGTACCGACAAAGGTGAAGATCTAAGGGAGACTGACGAGCGGCAGATTAAATCGGTAGGCTAGAGGCCTCCAGCGAAGTTGACAAGCGATATCAACGAGAGATGAGCAGAAGAAATCGGCGATGAGCAGAGGTCGGCGAGCAAGATAGCAGTGGGCCAGCGGCGCGCATAGGCGAGGGTGGCGACAAATGGCCTCTAGCGGCGGTAGCATCGTCGACCTTTGGAAGTAGTAGCTGCATCGGTGTTGACGGCATGAGCCATAGTGATGACGGTGCACAATCCTCGCAGCAAGTCGCGAACATAGCGACGACGGCAGCGATGGCTCCCTACGGTGAACCTCGGAGACGATGGAGGAGAACAACAGCTTCTAGCATTAGACAACGGCGTTGGCGGCCATTGATCCGAGATAGGTGATAACAAACGGTATCCTACCAATTCGAGATCATGGTCTTGATTTGGTTAGATAAAAACTCAATGACTCAGATTTTGCCGAGAACGAGTGTGGAGTGCATATCCCTTGAAAGCCATGTCTTCGTGATGATTTCTTCCCACAGACGATGCCATTTGATCGAGCTGTACTCAGCCGATATCATTAGTGCTCGAAGGCAGAGGTGGCTAGGAAAAGCGCGAACAATCACACAGAACAAACAATCTTTTTTACGTGAAAATTCTCGGCTCGGGCCGAGGTAAAACTACGGGCCATTACGTGACCGGTGAGAGAATAATCACTAAATGAAAAACTAGATGAATGCAATAATCTCTCAAAGAGAACCGAGCTTCGCAGAGTCTCGATTTCTCCTCCTAGGCTCTCTCTAAACTCAGTTGACACAAAGTCCGAGACTTCGCAGAGTCTCGGGTTCCTCTAGAGCTCTATCTCTGAATCGGAGTCCATCCCCTTTACAATAGATCCCTTCTCTATTTATAGAGATCTGAGATCCAATTTTAGTGTATATCTGGTTTATCGGGTCAAACAGTTATCATCGCGCCATGTGTTATATCATGGTCGTCCTTTGAACGATTCTTCCTCATAGACTTGACTGATTTTTGCTATGAGGTTAGCTTTTCGTTACGTGATCTCGACCCATCCTGGACTAGCGTGTACAAGGCTAAATTCATGCTATATCAACAACTAACAATACAACCAGATGTAACAATAGTTAGCAATGCAACCATTAATAGTAGATGCAGCTACAACAACAGAGCCAACAACACAACCAACACACAACAAGCAACATAATCAGCAACACAGCTAGCAACTAGCAAGCAATACAATCAGCAACACGGCCATCAACACAACTAGCATGACAAACCAGCAACACAACCAACAACACAACGTATGCAGCAGCATTGAGCTACAAAACAAACCAACAACCTCAACAAGCAGCGCAACCAACAACATAATCAGCAACAACTAGCAAGATATTGCCCTTGGTTTTGCAACTATGTATCAAATACCATCGTAGTCGAAATGGATTTCTCATTGTGGTGGGGAAAAAATGAACGAAATTGACCGGGGCCTTCGTGGAGATAAGACTTTCGATACCGGTGCTGGCAGAGAAGATAAATGTGGTTTAACATAAATGCTTTGTGGGACTTTTGTAGAGATGAAAGTTCCGGCGCCACGTTGTCGGGAAGATACAGGCGGTTTAACAGACAGCTTTGCGGGGGCCTTCGTAGGAGCAGGTAAAGGGACGTCGAATGCGGACGCTAGAGTGGTAGCGAGAGCCAGGAAGGAGGGTTTGTTGAAGGAGCTGCAACAGGGGTAGCGTGGAGATGTGAGTGGTATTATGAAAAAAGCATTACAGAAATTGGGAAGGAGCCGCATGTACGAGCGCACGTGCAATCAAGGCCATTTATGTGATTTTGAAAGTCAAAGTTTTTTTTTTTAAATTTAAACGTAGAAGGAATGGCTGATTTAGATGTTTTGAAAGTAGAGGGGTTGATTACTCGAGATTTTGCTCGATCCAGCTTTCTTGATAATTCTTTTTTTTTTTTTTTTTTGAATAGTTACACAGTCTTGTAAAGGCACTAACTTTTTTGCCACTAAAGTATATATTTGTTTTTACTAATAGGCATCGTCTTTTTCATTCTCTCTGAGAAAAAAAGATTATTATGTTAAAAAGAGTTTCCAGAAGCTACAATACTCTAATTTGAGCTTAGTTGTTCTTAATAATCATACCATAATCATGTGCATCAATGCCCTAATCTAAGCTTTGTTATTCTTAATCAGGGGTTAATTATACATATAAAAGGCTCTCATCATAACCTTCTCCATCTCCAATTGAACTTATTTTTCTTATGAGGGCGTGCAAATACGAATCTGACTGTTGTAAATTGTGACTTCCACTTATCCACTTATAGTGATGGTAGGCGAGCACCTTCCGCTAAGCGCAATATATATTGCTAATCTAGGCACCGGCCTTCTTGATCATCTGTCGATTCTGAACCAAGTATCTTCAATTGAACTTGCTAGCGATCTCATATTCTTTAGTACCCATCGAATACCTACATCTCTCCACTTGTTGATGTGGTTTTGTAAAGCACTAAAATCGAGCTATGAAATTATGAGGGTGATCTCTAATTTTTAGACTTTAAAAGTTTTTATTTTTGTCTTATCCTTGTCGGAGATTTATTTAGAAGTCTGTATCGCTAATTCTATTAAGTGCTGAATCGTGACGGCCTATTAAATAAAATTTCAAAAAAGGAATGATTTATTAAGTTTTGTTCAGTATTTTTCAAATATATATATATATATATATATATATATATATATTTTAACATAGAGTGTGCATGATTTCTTAGAGGGAGCATCAGTTATTGGGCTTTTATTGTTCCTAGGAGAGGGCATGGCCCATGTGTGTAGCTGCTCCGATAATCCTGCTCCAAAATGTCAGCAAATCCGACCCCACAAATTTCAAAATTTGAAAGTTCAAAATATTTGAACATACGATGAAAACCGTACTGATCGACACTGGACCAGGTGGCAGGCATTCCCGTAATTATATCGCTATTAGAAGGTCATTTCCAGGAATAAAATGCAAATTTGTCCATTACCCCTATATTCTATTCTTTTACATTCTTTCTTATAAGTTGGAAGAGTAGCAGCTAAGCTACTACACGACAAAAAACAGTGCAACACGGTCCGAATTTGTCAACAGATGATCACGAGGTCATCAAACGTCGTTTTACTCAAAACCCTAATGTACGGCGATGATTTACGACTCTGCCATCAGTTCGAATCTTCTAAAATTCAATTCTACTAGAGTAATAGTCCATAATATCCATGGAGGACAATTTATTATGGTTTGTTATCTTGCATCTTGGACCTATTATATACGAACAATGCTGGAGCGCACCCTCTTTGGTAGTTCTCATGCAATATATATATATATATATATATATATATATTTATTTATTTCTGATTTCTCCCTACTGTAAAATTGAGGGCAAGAATTAAGTGGTTATTCATAGCAATGCTCCTAATATATTTGCTAAGAAACAGGGTTTGATCTAAGCAAATGACATGCGGCTGTATCAAGATATGGGGTTTTTAGCGTTTCAGCCCCCGTTTTTTAAATTCATACGTTTTAGCCTCTGAAAATACGTTTTTAAGGACTGATTTTTTTTTTTTTTTTTTTCTTTTTCTTTTTCTTTTTCTTTTTCTTTTTATACAAATCAGCCTCCCAAAAATATATTTTCAGAAAGTGATTTAGAAACTTCTAAAAATAAGAGGGCTATGCAATTTTTCTACTGGTTGGTGCATGAGCATTTTACAAAGTAAGCCTTCTATTTTAGGTTTGTGCGTTTGTGGGATCACTCGGCCAATCAGTGAGTCTAGGTGACCATTAATGTTGATTTTGCGTGTAATCGTTACAAATATCGAGCTCAAAGTTATTTAGAGATAATAGGATCTCATATTGTATGGTATTTATCTAACTTACTTTTGTTGAATTCTTTGTGAGCCCTAGAAACTGGCAATTAAAAAAGAAATGACATTTGTGTAGTAATTTAAGTCGAAGAATTAAAATACATATTATAATTTTCTTTGCAATTTAATTACACCTTTGTTAGAAATTAGTATAAGTACCAAATAATATTGGTCCAGTTGGTTAAAAAAGTTAGATATTATAAAAAAAGTTATAAACTATGTCTCGTAAATAATAGATGGTAGGTTTGAATTTTAGTAATAATAATTTAGAAGGGTTTATTTTTTATTGTTCAATATTCTAAGTTGAATGTATGATAGAATCTGAAAAAGTGGTTACAACAAAAAATGAAAATAGTATAAGTAACTTTTGTAAAGTACAAAAAAATTAACTAAAAATTGATTTGAAAAAATCATTCATCAGGGGCCCCTGACGGTCCTGATACAATCGGAGCCGTCCGCGGGCCCTTCGGAATGTGTTTATACTTTATACACATTTTGAGGGACCTCGGACGGCCCCGATTAACACATTCCGAGGGACCTCGGACGGTCCCGATTTTATCAGGACCGTCAGGGGCCCTTGATGAATAGCAGGCCTCAAATTGATTATGTGTTAAAAGATAAGCTCCGCTTATATAATTTAATGCAGTCAAGTGTGATTGGTCATTCACAAAAGTAGTAATCGAAGTCTTTATTTGCAAAATAAACAAAAAGTTCAAATTCGCCTGGAAAGTGCAGCCACATGGAGTGGTCCCCACCACCATAAAAACTCTAAATCTATCTACTTTTTTTTAACGATGTAACACCTCGTGATCCATTCTTTTTCGACTTTGCCCTCCCCCTCCCACTTTTTGGCCATCTTCTTTAGCTCCAAGCTCGAGCACTCATGGCTGCCAAAGAGGACATTAAACCCTAAAAAAGCACCACATTTCCTCCCTACATTGGATCCAAATGGCCTTCTTCATCTTCCTCCTTCTTGTCATCACTCTCTCTGAAATCGCGCATGGAAGCTCCGAGCTCAGCGCTTTAATGGAGCTCAAGACCTCGTTAGACCCGGACGGAAGCTTGCTCTCTTCATGGACTAGGGACGGAAACCCATGCGAGTTCGAAGGAGTCGCATGCGACGAGTTCGGAGCTGTCGTGAATATATCGTTGCAAGGGAAAGGTCTCACGGGCTCGCTGTCGCCTGTGATCGCTGGCCTCAAGAACCTCACCGGAGTTTTTCTGCATTACAATGCACTTACAGGAGATATACCGAGAGAAATCGCTGGGTTGGAACGGCTAACTGATATTTACTTGAATGTTAATAATCTATCGGGGAACATACCGCCGGAGATCGGAGAAATGTCTAGCCTCCAAGGTGATCATTATTACTTCTAGGAGACACAAAAAATGCATTTTTTTTTAAAAAAAGAAATGGTCGTGTCTTTTTTTCATTTTTTTTTAAAATTTTCTTTTGGGAATTTAAGGGTTCTATGTATGTTGAGTATGTATTGATTTCCGTATATTTGACGGCTGATTTTCACCGACGTTAGGTTTTATGGTGATTTTGAGTTTTCATAAGAGAAAGTTTGCATTTTTTTTTTCTCTACATAGTATGTTCATTGTATTTCTCTTTATTTTATTTTATCTTCCAAGCCTTTTTTTTTATTTTCCCCTTTTTTTTGGTATACAACTTGCTTCTAGGACCTTAAGTTGTGGAGACATTGATGGCTTATATCAGAAATGTTAAATATGTTTCTTTGAGGGAATTTTCAATTTGTTAACATGATATTACGGATCTCAAACTGAAAAAGAAAAGTATGCATTCATTATTTTCATATTCATCTGGTTGATATATGATCTAAGGTTTTTAGTAGAGCAACAAGATTTATCCTGAAAATGTTATCTTTACTTGTTTTATTTCTTGTTATATACAGTATTACAGCTCTGCTACAACAATCTCAATGGTAGCATACCACCCAAACTGGGTCTGCTGAAGAATCTTACTGTTCTAGCTCTCCAATCAAACAATCTAACCGGTGCAATTCCAGCAAGTTTAGGTGATCTTCCTCGGCTAATAAGATTAGATTTGAGGTCCAACAATCTCTTTGGTTCAATTCCCACGAAGCTTGCTCAACTTCCTTTACTTGAAGTGCTGGATCTTAGCAACAACAGTCTTTCTGGCAGTGTTCCTTCTGGTATATATGTATATATATTTTTCACAGTTTAATTATAACTTATGAATGTGTTGTTTTAATCTTTTTATTTTTAAATTTTTTTTTTAATAAATTGTACTGAAACTATCCCAATTTGGTTGTGAAGAATTGAAGGGACTTAACAAAGGATTCCTGTACAGCAACAACAAAGACCTCTGCGGAGTAGGATTCTCCTCACTAAGATCCTGCAATTCGTCAGATATTGTCAACCCAAGACCAGAGCCGTTTAAACCAAATTCTAATCCCATGGGGTTATCTTCGAGAGAAAAACCCGAATCTGCCGAGGTCAATTCTCACTGCAACCATTCGCGTTGCTCTAGCTATACAAAATCCTCTGCAGGAGTCATCATCGCCGGAACTGTAGTTGTTGTAATTGGAAGCTTATTTATCTTGCTACTGGTGTTTGTGTGGTATCGTCGTAGGAAACAGAAAATTGGAAGTTTATTGGATGCCTCCGACAGCCGGTTGAGCACCGACCAGGCTAAGGATTCGTACCGGAGTAGCACCTCGACTCTCATAAATCGACAGTACTCCGGCGGGTGGGACCCACTGGCCGAAGGTAGAAGCGGGAACGGATTCTCGGAGGAAATCTCTCAGAGCTTTAGGTTCAATTTGGAGGAGGTTGAATGCGCCACTCAGTACTTCTCGGAGGTTAACTTACTCGGAAAGAGTAGCTTCGCCGCTTCTTATAAAGGAATTCTCCGAGATGGAACGGTGGTCGCCGTGAAGAGCATTTACAAGACGAGTTGTAGGACGGAGGAAGCGGAGTTGTTGAAGGGATTGAAGCTGCTTACTGTGCTGAGGCATGAGAATCTTGTCGGCTTAAAAGGATTTTGCTGCTCGAGGGGAAGAGGAGAATGCTTCCTTATTTATGATTTCGTTCCCAACGGTAGTTTATTGAGTTATCTCGATGTGGAAGGTGATGTGAGCGAAAGAATTCTTGATTGGGCTACAAGAGTTTCGATCGTCAAGGGTATTGCCAAAGGTAAACAAATTTTCACCCGGCTAAATCTGTTTCTTACTTTCTCGACAATTGTTGTCATTTCCTGAAAAACCTGGTCTAGTATTTGAAATGCTCCCTCTATTCCATCTTTATGCTGTCTTTCCATGTTTACTTAAATACCCTATTTCACTTCAAAAACTGTTATTATGGTAAGATTTGGCCCCCAAATGATCAACAAAGAGAAATGGGAAAAGCTTTATTTTGTTGGCTATACAAAGTAGTTTTTTTTTTTTGGTGGAATAGCTCGATGTAAACACCCATATGTGGCTTCTTCCTCTACCGGTTTCGAATTTATAGGGAATATAACTTGCTGTGATTCTCATCCAGGCATTGAATATTTGCACTGCACGAGAGCGAACAAACCCTCCTTGGTTCACCGGAGTATATCAGCCCAGAAGGTCCTTATCGATCAGAATTTCTCTCCTCGTATAGCCGGTTCAGGTGTCTACAAACTCTTGGCGGATGATATTTTATTCTCCTCAATCAAGGGTAGCGCCGCGATGGGCTACCTAGCCCCAGAGTATGCAACCACTGGCCGCTTCACTGAAAAGAGCGATGTGTATGCGTTCGGTGTCCTCGTTTTCCAGGTCCTCGCTGGGAAGAGCAAGACCAATCCGTTGAGACTTAGCGCGGAATCTGGTGAGCTCGACGACCTCGTTGATGAAAAACTTGATGGAAATTTCTCAAAGACGGAAGCCGCAAAATTAGCAGCTATTGCGTTGGTCTGCACCAGCGAAACTCCGAGCCAAAGACCGTCGATGGATAAAGTGGTGCAAGAACTTTGCAGCAAGAGCTAATTATAACAGGATCCTGTTCTTTTGTTAGCAATCCTTCACTCCTAACCACCATGTTGCAGCAGTTGGTGTATTTTCTTTATTGTAACTAATTAAATAGAAACAAGCTGGTATCTTGTTAGCAGTTGTAGGAATTTGCAATTAACCCTAGTACCTTTTGCTGGTGTTTCTTCTGCATATCATGGAATCTCTATAATCTCTATAAGATATATAAAGTAAAGATAATCTTCGATTTTGTGCCACGTAGTAATCTGAAATTCCTAATTTTCTGCCATGTGGCAACTATTAATTTTAGGTTATTAATATCTTAAACTAAAAATTTATTATAGTATTTAATTCTATGTGTATGGTATTTAGGGTGGATTTTTTCTGCGTTGTACTTGAAATATGAAGAGTCGAAGATTTTATTATGAACTTAATGTAGACTTATTACTTATTATACTGATGACAACTTAAGCCTCTTCCTCTTTTTTGCAATGCTCCTTGCAAAAAAAAAAATGAAAAAAAAATGTTGTTTGATTAAGTTATCCAAAATAAAATCAACAATATTTATAGGAAGATGAAAACAAGATAATAAATATAAATTCAGTCAAATGTCTGTAAAAAAATTATTTCAATAATATGAAGTGATGTATAAAATTTATATTATTATTCGATAGTAACTTTTAAAATTTTAATATAGATCCGTACTTAGTACGGGTTATATTCTAGTAATAATATAAGTAAAGGTAGACAATAATTTTGTGCCATGTGGCGCACTCTAATATTTTAATAATGTGACATGTGGCATCTCCCATGATCTTCAAAATGCACTATTGGGTTGTTTACTTCGTGCGGAACTGGTGGAACTGATGGAACTGGAAAGTGAGATCTCACTTCTCTGTTTACTTCGTAGTGAGAAGTGGCAGAACTATCTTTAGTGAGAAGTGGCAGAACTGTCTTTCGCTGTTTACTTCATTTAGAACTCGTGGAAGAGAGAACTGGAAATTTTCACTTCTCATTTTTACTGTTTACTTGGTATAAAAATAGATAAGAACTCAGTTCTACAAGTTCTTCCAGTTCCAAGTTTTAGTTCAAAATTTATTTTTTTGACTTCACAGCTTTTTGGTAGGAAGTGGGTGAAATAGTGATAGTTAACCAATATTATGAGTAATAACCTTTAAGAGTTTATAATGCAGATCATTATAATAAAAATAATTTATAATTTTACATATACAAATAATTAATAATTTATATTATAATATATACATAGAAAAAAAATTGTATAATAATTAATAACTATAAATATATTATAGATATATAATAATCAAATAATAAATTATATTACTTATTTTATTATTAATATATTTATTATATTATTAATAAATACAATTATAAATAGTATTGGGAAAATTATGGTTTGACCCTTTGACCACTATATATTTAATTTTTAATCCCTCCAAATTTTAATATTATTAAAAAATTCCTAATTTTATCACACTTATTTTTTACCCCTTTATAACTAATTTGATAATTTTGCGGACTAAAATGCCCTTATTTATTTCTTTCTTTCTATAATGCCTCATCTCACTGCTTTCCTAATTGCAGAGATGGCAATCGAAATGAGCAATCCTCAAATTCTTCGTAGCCTCTGAATTGGAAGCATCTCCGATCTTCCCTTCCACCTCGGCATCGTCGGCACACGCTCCGGCGCCTCTCCAGGTTAGTTCTCATCCATCTCCAGGTTAGTTCTCATCCCACTTCTCACTCACTTCTCACTGCTCACTTCCCACTTCTTCCGCCAAGTAAAAGACCCATGTATAAAATTATAACTACGCTCAAGAGCCCTCTGCTTCCTTTCCGAAGATCTTTAAAATGCGCCTCTTGAAGGTTATTCAATTATTCTTCTCTCACCGCACATGTTTATATCTTCCAACACAATCACCTCATAACTACGTCAGGAACATTTTCTCAAAAACAACAATCGTTGCAATAATTATCCAAGCTTCAGCCAGTAGCACGCCGCATGGTGGGCTGCAAGAAAGCCGCTGGAGATCAACAAGGATGCGCGACCTGATCAGGTAGTTTGATTACTTAATCTAATTTGAAGAAACCGTTTGTAATCATTTGTGAATGGTTAGGGAGGGCAGGAGGTGCCAGAGATTGACTGGTGCGTTCCAGGGAGGAGGCGCCACCGTTGTCATTTTTCTTAAACTCTTTTACGTAATTTCTAAGCTTCTCTTTACATTCTAAGAAAATTTGTTATTTGATAAGAAGGTGTTACCTCTCTGGCTAATTTCTCCTCTTAACTTTGTAGCTGAACATTGAAACAACAATTCGTTGAGATAAAACTGTAACATACTCTTTTATATATGTATGTTTATCTTCATAGGAATTCAATTATGTATTATGGTTAATATGCAAACTGAGCCATCTATAGTTTTCTTTTCTTTTTCTTTTTTTTTTTTTTTTTTTTTTTTTTTTTTTTTTTTTTTTTTTTTTTCTATTTTCAGTTTCATTTTATACTCTTTAAGTTTATATGCAAATTGTGCCCTTTACACAAGCAGAGTTAACTTGGTAAAATATTTTGATAAAATGTAGAATAACAGATGATTTATAAATTTCCACCCACTTGGTTACTCAAACCATATTAGAAGTATAATTTAAGTAGAGCACGTAGACTTTTCTTTAATTTGGAGCTAAATATTTATTAATCTCTATTTTAATATTAGGTAGCTAATTATTTTCATAGTTCTGAACATATTTTGAACAAGCATAAATTAAATAAACGTATCGTTCTTTTTAAAAATACATAGCCCGTGCTTTGCATGGGTTAAGTTTTAGTTAGATTTTAGAGTTAACCGCGCATGCTAATACCGATGCGTTGTCATTTGATAGAAATTAGGCCGAAGAGACCCTGCTAAGCACTTTCCAATTAAAAAAATAATCAATTTAAGAAACCGCATTGTTTTTATTTTCTTTTATTTTTTTTAAAGATATTTACCTCTGCTTTATGTTGATAGTTTGCTTGCGATGGTTCTCAATTTAGACTAGTTTTTCCGATCACCATCATTTTCTGCAGGAACTATGCAGAGCTCATTCTTCTCTGCTCCTACAACCACGCAAAACTCGTTCTTCTCTGTTCCTGCTCGCCATTTCAGAAGAGTTTCAGACAATCAACACCGTTATCGACCACCGTGGCTACTAAACTAGTTCAACAGACAAAAACTTAGAACATTTCATATTCTACTGACTAATCTTCCAAAACTATTATACAATGGCTCCAAAATGCTTTCAGTATCAGGGAGTCTATTTATTTTTTTATTCAGTATCGAGCATGTGTAAAACAAACACCAAACTACTATAATATTACAAGTATCCTACATTTAATAATTTACAGAACAACTCCGTCTGAACGACGATGATAATTAACGTATAAATCGTCAGATTCTGAAGACCATATCTTAAGCAACTGCAGTTTGCTGTTCATGCGCTTGCGTCCACTCAGCTGGCCACCAATCTGGCCTGAAAACCTGGACCCTCACATCACCACCGTCTTTGATCCTAAGGTCAGCTGAATCCTTAAAAGCTTCGTCCAGTTTAACTAAGCCCATGCCGCGACATCCAATGGCAGTAGTTACATGACCCACTTTCTTATCTGAATTGCCGTCGACGATGTCCGAATGAGGAGATACTTTCTGTTGTACCTCTGTTAGAATATTGCCAGCTTTAAGCAAAAATTAAATTCTTAAAGCTCAAAACCCAAAAAAAAAATGGCGAGAGGCAGTGATGTTACCTTTTCCATTGCTATCTACAAACTTGAAAGGAAGCAGGCGTTTTCGAATGACACCACGATGGTGGGTTCGAGCAACAAGTTCCTGGCCAACGTAGCACCCCTTGTCGAAGGAGATAGCATTCAAACCAGCAAGGTTATATTCTAGGGGGATAGCCTCACCTATTATATTAAGTATTTTCAGAATTGCAAAAAAGGGGGGTAATATAGATAATTTACAAATCAGAAGCAAGCCAACTCTAAGCACCAATGGGAATTTCATAGCGCATCAGTGTTACACGGAAGCAAGTCAAATCTGTGAACACTATCAGTTTTATCCATAGTGTTGCAAACCGTGCGGGTCCGAACCGGCCCGCACGCTGCTACGGCGGGGAGGGCCGGGTCGGCCCGCTCCACTAAAAGCGCTGGCTCGGTTTGGCCGGTAGCCCGCCAGGCCGAGCTGAGCCGGCCGCAATTTAAAAAATAAATAAATAAAAAGTATATTATTACGCGGGCCAGCCAGGCCCGTGCGAGCCGCGCTGGTTACGGCCCGTACGGCCGGCCTTGAGGGGCAGGCCAGCGAGCCGGACTGCGGTACGGGCCGCGGGCTAAATTAGCATCTCTATTTATACATCTAGAGATTCTCTATGTTTCCAGACCCTGTTAGATTGACTTTTGACTTATGCCCCTAAAAAATAACAATATTGCAGCGCTACTACCACAAATAACAGTCCGACACTATCACAATACCATACTGCCAAAAGAATAAGCATGTGATTGAATCACGGTACTTGAAATGTCTCCGTTTTATTATCATACTCAAGTGTACTGAATTACAGTAAATGAATCTCAGTGATTTGATGAGGCAAAACTAAAATGCCCATCTTTCAAGCGGGCATAAATGATAGCCAAACTCATAAGGGGTATAACCATAGTTCGACGTTTCGGTCGTTGTGCCGACCGAAACGTCTCTGTGCCGACAGATGTCGGCACGGCACGACCGAATTTCTTTTTTTTTTTTAGTAAGAAAAAATTGCTCATCTTTTTCGAATGAAGAAAATAACGGTACTCTTTTTTTGCGTCCACGCGGCGCGACTGGTATTTCACGCTGCATGGATGCTTTTTTCTCGTATTGTGCCGGTGGGCGCGACTCAAGGATCACACGCTCTTAATTATTTTTTAAGTTTTTCAATTTTTGAAATTGAGAATGTAAAATCCCCTTCTCAGGAAAATACTGAAAGCTATTATCAAACCTAATAAATATACACAGCACCCCACATCTAACTTTTATCTATCGCTGGCCCAACATCGAGAACGACTCCGATCCGCGCCACGTCTCCTCGACTATTCTGCGTCACTTTATAGCGCAAAACTCCAAACCGGCACAACTCCACGTGCAAACTGCTTGGGTATAACCTGATACTTAACTACCCATCGTATTTATACTTCTCCCATTAATTTAACACAATTTCTCTCTAAAGCCTATCTGCCTGCCGATAAAATTGCCCATCATTCTCACTCTTGACCCTGCACTAACCAACGACATCATAAACTGCTCTGCTCCTGCCGCCATAATTCAGCTAACATAAGTAGAGAGACTAGTTTTGGTTCTCCTGCATACATGAGAAAGGGAACAACCCCCTCACAAAAGAACAATGAAGTGATAACAAGAAATAAGGGCGGGTTTCTCTCAATCCTGCCTCTATCTCCCTTGCCTTCTGGCTATCTTCTTCTGTTTCTCCTTCCTCTAAATTTTAAGTCTGCCTAAATTTTGGGATCTATAATTGAATTTGGTCAGACTTAATGTCAAGATCTCTCTATTAAACAAAATGAACCCGGTCTTAAACTTTCTGTTTTTAGAAAAAATATATATACTTCTATAATGGCAGCGAAATTTGCAGAAACCTTTGCTATATCTAACCAGTAGAATCTCTTCCTAGAGAAATAACTACGACTTTCTCCCATACTAATTTTGGAATACATTCAGTTGAAGCAGAAGCGAAGCTTCAAACTAATAATCCTTAATTCCTTGTACCTTTGAAGAATTTGTCTAGTAATGCTTCAAGTATATGACGTCCTTACAAAAGCAAAGCACTTAGCCACATAACAATAGCTAGCGACTACAATGGTAAGCCAAAAAACACACCTTTTGGAATCTCGCTAGAACCTTCTGCAACTCCTTTCTCTAATCTCCATAACAGGAAATGAGATTCCTCGGCTTCCTTGTCAGCTTCAACCATTGGTGCTGCAGAAAGACAGTTTCTATGTTATAAATATATTCAGATATTGTTTATTACGAAATATATCAACAATCCAAAGACATGTACTAGCATATTTTTAACAATAGACTTACGAACTGTATCAGATGGAAAAATTCCACGGAACCCCAAGCATTCTAACCTAGGATCCTTATACCATTGGCAGCCTAAATTGTTCCCTTGTGAAGCAGAATCAGCAGTAAGATCAACGCCGCCTCCCCAACCAACTGATGCAGCTTCTGGTTCTTGAACAGTCGATGTGTCCTTGGCAAGATCGCCACTAAATCGTTGCCAACAAGTGAAATCACCAGATAAATTCTCAATCTCTACATTTGCTCTTAGTCGGTACCTGCAGCGCTAATCTCAAACCCATAAGAACATAAAATCTCTTGGTAGATGAGTGAAACAATTTTTTTACATATTACAAAGAAATTTCATTCTAAAGAGTGAAGAAAAACGCTGCAAAAAATCTTACTTTATTTTGAAAACACAATGAATTTTTTTTTATCCGATAGTTTGCCCTAAAACAATTGGAAGTTAGAACAGTATTTTATCATAAGCTATGTTCTTCATTGCCTTTTCTTCCACTTATATGAGATCCAATGTTGGAAGCAAAAGTCTCTTGATATTAAGTAAAGTCTACCATTGTGTATGGAATCATAGATAAATGTGTAGTTCCTACTACAGATCAGGGCTAACTATGTGCTGGTCCAACTACATATAAGAGGTCACCTATGAAGCACGAACACTGACGTGGCGACACAACACAAGACGGACATGGCAAAACGATGATTCTTAAAATACCTTGGAATAATCTACGTAATTATAAATCTTTAACATGATAACTTAAATTTTAAGAAATCATCAAATATATAACAATCAATATTCACTATAGTAATAGAAAATGTATAAATCTTCACAATAAATGCATTTTCTTATTCCAAGTTTGTGTGCATACAATAGATGAGTAAGTTTTACATTACGAATCATCATATGATGAATAACAATTACTATAATGTTTTCAAATATGATTTTTTGCTTTGGGATTACTTTTTATGCTTGTTTCGACATATAATTAGTTTTACCATTTCTAACTATCCAAAACATGAATAAAAATGTCCAATTGTGGACTCGTCAATTCATGTATCTATGTGTCGAAGGTGTGTCTGGCGAAGCATCATGTTTGATATGCGTCCGAGATGGACACAACACCTTCAAATGGTGTCCCTACTTCATAGGAGCTTACTATACTAATGCCCTTATATTTTGGATAATTTTCGAATCAAATTTAAGTAAAAAATGGATCACTTAAATCCACAATTTTGACCTGGATTACCCATCACCTTTTCTCAAGAACTGCTCCAAGTCTAAAGAAAATGTTTTGAAATTATAACAAATGCCCTTGAATTTTTTATAAGACAAATGAGGCGGCGACCAGGACGATGTAGTAGTGGAGGGTAGGGGTGAAAACGAGCCGAGTTCGAGCAAAGCACCACTAAGCTTAATGGTAGTGTCAAGGTTCTTCTCCAACATCCACTATCAAAAAAGTCCCGACTCTATTATGACTCTATTATGAAACATCAAGCAAGGTCTCAACGAGACACTGATAAGCTACTATAACCGTTTTACCGCAGGGCAAGTGAATCTTGGCATCACTAGTAATGACCTTATTGTCACATCACTTAAAATAGGCATCTTGGAACCCGTTGGCTTACGAAATCCATAGCAATACCCCTCTCACGGCAGAAGCGCCTCTCAAAAGACTTCGTGATTCGGCTGCAGCCGAAGAAGTCTTGATTAGTAGAGCTAAGCCTCATGAGAGAGAAGATTAATGACTCCATTAGAGCTATCACTGTAAACAATGAAACATTTGAGGAGATTCTTCCTCACTCCGTGGTTTTTTCCTCAACTTACGGGACTTTCCACGTAAACCCGGTGTCCTCTCTCTCTTTGCTGCTTGTCTTTGTTCTTTTTATAACGGAGGCGGTATCGAATCTAACCAATCCCATTACATAAAACTGGTGTGGAGAAACCCACCAGTATCACTTAAGCTCGGCTCAATTGGTTTAATCCGAACTTGAACTCAACGAGTTTTAGAGGCAGAGCTTAAACTCGGCTCGACAGCTCGAAAAAACTTGAGTTCGATCTCGACTCGATTGTATCAATAAAGCAGAGCACAAGTCGAATTGACCTGAGCTCAATTTGAGCTCGGACGATTGCATCAATTAGACCAAACTCGAGTCGAGATCGAGCTTCAACCGTTTAAGCAATCTTGTTGTAAACTTTTTTAATAAAAAATAGAAAAGCTTGTTTAAGCTCGCGAGCCAAACGAACCGAGTAACAAGATGTTCAGGTTCGGCTCGTTTAATTACTAGAGCTTTAATCATTGCTCAAACTTGGCAAGACATTTTGTCATTGGCGACCAAAAAAAAGGGAAAGAAAAATCCTTTTGTTCTTCACCTTAAGCTGGTCTAACCTTAACATGGAAGGTTACCAAATATAAGGTCGAAATTTGTCTTCAATTCACGAAATTTGAACCAACATTTCACGCCTTTGTCTGATATACCTGTTTCTTTTCTTGCTAAAAGCTTTTTGATATTATACTGAATTATCCAAGCATAAATCTGCAAAATTTTCACTATTCAAGCCACAACAATGTTCCTTAAATATTCGGTATCTAATGGTTACATTTTTTTCGCACGTTCATCTCAGCTTTCTGCTTTCCCTTCCATAGTCCAGCTCAAATCCAACCTTCTTCGAAGAATTCATCATGACACCTCAAATGACCCTTCCATGACAGAGAAAGTTTCACATGTACCTCCAATTAACTCCCAGTTAAAGAGGAAAACATGAAATCCATCTCAAAGGACTAGTCCTATTTTGCGAATTATCGTGCTTCAATATTTCTAGAAAGAGACCAGTGGCAAACACAAAGCTACAAAAATATCCATACAAAAAGAAAGATGCCTCTGTTACGTATATCTACTTTCATATGAAAATATCCCCTTTCTTTAAAATTTTTCCCCAAAGTACTCTACAAGGAAACCACATAAGAACATCTACAATATGTTTGCACTATTAGCAGCATAACATGAAAAATGGAAATCGTAACTTTCAGAAGTTGGACATAAGAAGCAGGTATCCTTGATATTATTACTCAGTCCAGGCTTAACTTATCAAGGTACCTAGTTTTTGGAATGTCTGACGTGGAAGGATACGCACGTGATAGAGCTTTGTTGGACTACACCTAGCAAGGTCAAGAATCCAGTCACTCCAGTCTAGTAAGAGTTGTATGATATGATTATTATTTAGCAAGAGTCCTCACATAATAGTAGATATTATTAGTGAGTTGTATTATCGAAGTAGTATTATTTAATAACTGTTGTTAAGCAGATTCTACTATGTTAGCTCTGCACCGAGCTTTGTTGGACTACACCTAGCAAGGTCAAGAATCCAGTCACTCCAGTCTAGTAAGAGTTGTATGATATGATTATTATTTAGCAAGAGTCCTCACATAATAGTAGATATTATTTAGTGAGTAGATATTATTAGTGAGTTGTATTATCGAAGTAGTATTATTTAATAACTGTTGTTAAGCAGATTCTACTATGTTAGCTCTGCACCAGAGAATAATATTATTTAAAAGTGCTTAAAACGCTACTAGGAGTCTCATTATAGGAACTCATGTACTCGTCCTATGTTAACCATGGAGTGAGTTATTAGTTGACATAGGTCTGTGTTCTCCCTTAATTCTTTAGCATCCTCGTCATGGTCCTCTACCTCCTTGCCTTGTGCACCACTTCTCTTCCTCACCGAAGCAAACAAAAATAGGACTATCACTGGTTCATATCAAATTCATCTATATATAGTACTATCACTAACAAAAATAGGCAGTCTTCCATTTAGTGTAAACTTTGTCCAATGAAAATTATCCTATTGATCTGATAACCATTGCTAACAATGCTAAAGAAGCAGTACAAATACCTAAACTAGAAGAAAATTTTCCTAGAGACTGGTCTCTAAAAAACTATTCTAGAGACGAGTATTTTCACTATTATTTTGGCATATTTTGCAAAATGATAAACATAAAATTATATAATTTATTGTGTTCTATCACTTCAATTCAAAGTTTCTAAAAAGAGGTCTCTAACAAAAGGTTCAAAAAATGTGAGTACTTTTTAACTACAACTTCGGCAGTCCGTTATATGCTTAATTTGTAGTTCATTACTTTCTTCAAATTGTCAAAAAACTGTAAAATTGATGGCTCTCACCGATATTTCCTAGAGAAAGGTCTCTAGTTCATTACTTTGCTCCTAATCCTATAGACAAATCATGGCAGCATACGGATTGGGAGAACGGACACATAAAAACTTGATTCGATATAACACAAAAGTATCATGCATTTGAACAATAACACATGAACAAGAAATAGACAAACTATCAACAAAAACTTCATCACACATGCATTTATCTCTTCACAATACAACTAGTTATAGTTATTGTTTAAAAAAGGGGAAAAAAACTCACTTTTTAAAGCAGTTTAATATCTCATCCAGCACACTGGAATCAACATCGGCGAGAACTGCTGGGCCATCTTCGGATCCATCCGATGCCGGTCCACTGCCAGTTCTATCAAGCTTCTGCTCAGGCTTAGGCGGGCGGTATAGGAAGAAATCGTACAAGAACCTTCCTTGAGGAGTGAGCATGGCGGCGTATATCGGCGGCGGCCGGTGGAAGGCAACGTTAGGCGTTGGAGCGTACGAGGCCTGCGAGCCCTCGCCGGCAGTCTCCCCCGACGAGCCCTTGGCGAGCGGGCCGACGTCGTTGGTGAGCAGACCTTGCAGGAATTTAATGCAGTCTGGGCCACGGAAGCCGATAACGGAGCGCGATTTTAACCTGCAGGCGAGTGGGCCAGCCTCGTTGACCTGAGCTGCGCGGTCGGAAAAGAAGCGGAGTTCAGAGAAGACACGGCGACGGGCGGCGGCGGAATACCGTAAGAGAGGCATTTTCAATTTTTCAGTTTAGTTACCGGTCTGGTGTGTTAGAGAGCTACACCAAGGGGGAAGAAGCTTGGTTAGGGGATACGTGGAGAGGCCAAGCGTACAAGCGCCAGAAATGCGTGCACGTGGCGGCGCGTGGTCTAGATACCGAGGCTTCTAGGGGAACAGGAACGCCTTTTTGGTCGCAATTCGCCGGCACTTCCGATGATAATACTAGATAGGGCTGAGCATTCGGATCAACCCGATCCGAATCAAAATTTTTAAAATCAAGCTAAATTGATCCGAATTTTATTTCACCGAATCTATCCGAAACGACTAAAATCAGGTCAGTTCGGATTGATTTGGGTTGACCATAATAATATCACAAATTATTTATATTCAACATCAATTTGAATTGGATCGGTTCGGATCGACCCGAATAATTATAATATAAATATTTTGTTTCAAAAAAAAGAATTAGCACATAAAAATCAACGAAAACTAATTAATACATGACTCATGAGGATAATTTGGGTCCAATCCGAACTGACCCGAAATTTAATCACCGAATCCGAACTGAATTATATAGATCCGAAATATTAAAGGGGAAATTATGGATGGACCCCTTGACTTGGTAAAAGTAATTTTTTAGCCCCTCCAGATTTAATTTTTAATAATTACTTCCTATTTTTAAGCTTTCTTATTTTTTAACCATAATAACTAACTCAATTAATTTTTTGACGAAAATACCCTTTCGATTCTTCATTTCTAATGAGATTTTACCATTTTGAGTCTTATTCTCCAACATCTTCTTTTCACCGTGCCATCTTTCATAGTCATCGTCTGCCGCGCCGTCTTCTACCGTCATCGCTATGACAAACGTAATTTTTTTTTTTTCATATTTTGTTCTTATTTATTTGTTAGTCGTCGTCGGCGCGTCGCGTCCTAGTCAATATAATTCTTTTTCATATTTTCACATTTTGTTCTTATTTTGTTATCTAATCTTTTCTTTCATCGCGTCGTCCCGGTCATCAAGTTGCATCTATTAAATTAAGCAAAAAAAATTAGCAAACGGTTAAGGGTATTAGAGTCAATTTTATATATAGAAGGGCTAAATAATAAGTAATTTGAAATTAAGGGGTTATTGTTAAATAAAAAAATCGAAAGGGCCAAAAAATAACTTTTCTAAAAATTAAGTACTTATTCATAATTTTCCGAATATTAAAATGTCGACCCGAACCGAATCCGACACGAATTGAACCCGACATTTTAACTTTGTCAGGTCGGTTCGGTTCGATTTTTCGGGTAAGTTCGGATAATACTCAGCCCTAACACTAGAACGGGAGAATGTTTTTTGGGTTGGATCAAACGGTTCCCAAATCAATTTAATTATAAAACTCTAATTATTTTAAAATTTAAATTCAATAAGTTTTGTAATTTTTTGTTAACTCCTAATACGTTATCAGAATATGTACGTAACTGTTGAATAGAGCTTGATGTCGAATTTCAGGCAAATGTTATAAGGAATACTTGCACTGCAGTTCAAGATAATAACTTATCTTGTACTACATTTCTTTTGTTAAAAAAATTTATATTTAGATTTTTTCAAGGAAGATATCAAGAGTTATTAGTAATGTATTAAAAAATATCAGAAATGTGTCAATATATTATTTTTTTTAATATAAATGTGTCAAAAATTAATACATGAACGTTAAAAACTTACTAAAAGATGTCAAGATACAATATGTTAAATATATGTCGGAGGTGTTAAAAACGCAAAAAATGTTATAAATTTATTAAATAGTGTTAAAATGACTAATGTGTAAAAAAATTTTCTGAGAGAATTTAAATGATATTGAAATAATATGTAGAAACGTTAGCGCAATTATCAGATATTATAAAGCATCCGGTACTAAAATCATACCCCCAAAGCTTTCTACCCTTGCTGACTTTATTCTAAGATAAAAGACAGAAATTTTATTCAGTACAGTATCTATATAGACACTCCGTGTACATGGCATAGAAGCATTCCGAAAAATAAAAAACAAACATGAATTCCAAACACACATGTCGGATATACCAATATAAGTGTCTAACACGCATACGGTATATATATACTTTTTAACGAGTTATTTTTAACATAAAAGTTTACACATTATTAACAATTTATAACGATAGATAATCTAATATAATATTAAATATAATATTTTTATTTTTATTAATATAATTAAATTTTTTTGTGTAATTTGTTTCTATGATGTAAAATTTAATATTATATATAAAATTTATTATTACAATTATATTTTTAATTTAAATTATTATTTTTTTTATTATCGTATATATTATATTATATTTAAATATAAATTTTTATTATTATTTTATTATTTAATTATTGTTTCCAAAATATACGAATATTTTCTTAAAAAACTTAACCATATTTTATACTTATATCGTCATGTACTAATAACCGCGTCAGTGTTCCACTTGGCTTGGAGCCGAGCTTGACCTGTGCTCCACTTGGATTCAACCAATATATATGCCTACGCTGGTATTCAAGTCGACCTTTCAAGAATTTTGGTTCAATTCCTGTATACACGAGCATACAGAACTAGAACTTGTGTATTTTAATATGTCACGCAAATTTAATTTAAGAATTTTAATTTGTTGGAGAATTAAAAGTTTCTGACCTTAAACAAGAGTATCAAAATTTCGAACTAAAGGATGGCTATCCTTTACATCAAATTTACCAATTATACTTAATTAATTAAATATATTCAAATTGTCAAGTGACATATTACCGCATGCCAAGTTTGCAAATATAGAAAATATATTCACGTACCATTAGCCGAATTTGCTAACTGTATATAAAAAATGTTCAAATTTTCCAATTTTATATAAAAATATATGTTCAAAACAGTACGTTAAGTAATCCAATTTTATCCATTACGCACCGTAAAGTCGAGCCAGTAGGTAGGTACAGACTTGCTTACACCAAAAACAGAGACACCACCGATTGGACTCATGTCAAGCAAATTTGAACAAAAAAGAAAGCAATTACCCGGGTGCCTCATTTTTAATTCTTCTGCGACTTAACCAGGATGCAACACTCGAATTCCAGCGAAACACCGGACAATCTCAAGTCCATCACAGCAGAACCCAAGGGCCCAAAATGAACCATGGAAACCATCCCTGAACAACTTATAATGCAACCATCCATGAACAACTTGGACGCAACAATGACAAAACCACAAACACGAATACAGCGGTTAGTTTGAACCAATCATGACGTAGCCACAGCAAGCGTCACGCAAAATATAGCACAAACCATTTAGGCCGATACTAATTAAAGGATAGATCATAAAGTAATGCAGTAATAATCTTCGACTGGACTCGTGAAACGTACCTCAGTACGACCAAGACATACCATAGACAGTTCTTTATCAAATTGAAAACTTAGTACTACCATTACTATACGGACTGACTCGTCATCGTTAATTCGCTATCCTTGTTCTCCGCTTGATCTACCTCATTCTCCGCGGTAATGGTTTGGCCGCTCTGGCCTCACTCTCCCGGACTCGTATGGCTGTTCAGATGAGGGGAGTGCCCAACCCCTATTGGTCGGTGGTGGTTCATTGTACTGGTTGCTGCCGCCACCTACAAGTTCATTATAAATATTGAGCTATCAGGTGATGGTTGTCGATCGGCACAGTATCATGTCAAAGTCAGTTAAGTTAAGCAATTTCTTCTTGTCACGAAGAAGAAGATGAAGTAATGCAACAGAATTGCACACATGATGCAAAAATCATAATGATAAACGTCTATGTGAGGAATCTCGACTAGCTATAAAGATGCAACAAAGAAAACTACGATCTCTTAAACCCCATTGCCCAACAGCTGGCCCTTACCCGCCCTTTTAAAAATATCATACATTTACGAAGGGAAAAAGCCATTCATCAGGGGCCCCTGACGGCCCTGATGCAATCTGGGCCACATCCCGAGGGGCCTCGGACGGCCCTGATGCAACAGCATATCTCTTTACGAAGTCCCTGGCATCTGCAAAGCTACACCAATATTGCCGTGTACGTCTTATTTCTTTGAAGCTATTCGTACAACACAACTACAATTGCCCTAGTCTGCTTTGCTTATAATCGTCTACAATGAACAAGGACTCGCAATAGTCCAAGTCTTAATGCCTTTTTTCCTGCCTGCTTCCAAAGTTCCGTACGTTCCAAAATTTTGCAAATAAATAACATTCCAACTATCCTACGATATTATTAAGTATTTAAATCTTTCACTATCACATTAAGATCAATTTTGTATACATCATCTTCAACTAGTTTGAATCTTAAATCTTTCACTCCACCCTAGATAGTACACTCATGTTCTCAGCCTTCGATCTAGCATCAGGAAGCAAAATGAATTGCACATACTGCCAAAATTTTCCTTCTCCACCAAATACATCAAATTTCAAAATCCACACTATTTGCATCAAATTTCATTTTCCAATCTACAACTGCCAACTAGCCAACTAGCCAAGTCCAGTTAGTGCCCCTCCCCTCCCCCCCCCCCCCCCCAAAAAAAAAACAAAAAAACATAGCAATTCAGGCATAACGCCAGTATTATAATAAAGTTAAATTTAAATTTTTAAAAAAAAACGACCATGCAATGGATCCAAATAAATGGAAAGACCAAAAAAATCAAAATACCAGAATTAGAACTTACCAACATCACCATTGTCAAGCATATCAAAACCTTCTTTCCAGCCAGGTAAATGCTGCTTTGCCTTCCCCTTCCAGGCTTCATTGAAACTAGCCAGCTCATCTAAGAGGATGCCACAATATCAGCAAAAAAACAAAAAAGAAAAAAAAAAAAAATCAAAAGTTCCTAAATAACTTGAACAAGAAGGCCGATTACCTTCATCCAAGTTATGAAGTGTCTGCATTGTATCCACTCTTCCATCAGAGTTTAGTTTCCTAGAAAGTGAATGACCCTACAAGGTGACATAAACATTGTTCAACATATATTCAATTCATGATCCGTGAAGGCGTTGTTATCCATTATCACACAGAGGAAAGGTTAATTACCTTACGATGAATTCCTCTGGATATTCTATGGCTGGCTTTACCAGTAGTAGTATCAGCTTCCTTACTCTCTTCCATCACAACCTATCAAACATAAAATAATAAGAATTATGCTATAAACAACAAGAGGAAGGAGCATTAAAGCCTGAAATCACTTACTCCATCACCTCCTTTTCTCCTTGTCGTCGATGATGTATAGTATGCTCCGTTAGGGCCACCATATGTCACTGTTGAGCTGTGGAATGCATAAGTCTGGGATTGTGGCTGCACCAGACCACTTGTATGGAATTCATTAGAGTACTGCGCATGCCTGCTCTTTTTCTCTGCAAGTATCAATTCAAATATGACAATATTTTACTGACAAAATGAAAACAAAAAAAAAAACCTACTAAATACCAACCACCATGTTGGATGTTACCAAAACCTTCAGCTTCCTCATCAGGTTCGTGAACATATGGGCCTACGCCTGACCTCGAATGCTTCCGGGGATTATTCCTGGGATTATCATCGGTTCCTTCTTCCTCATCAGATGTAAGCTCCTTAATTATAGGACCTTTTGATTTGGTGTTTTGAGGAGGTTGCTCCTCGATGAATCCAGCATAACTTGGTTCCTGAAAAATGCTAGGGCGTAGCATGCTTGATCCAAATAAGCTGGGTCCCATCATGCTCCCAAATGGCCTAGTAAAGAAAGGATCATCGAAAGGGTCCCTCCCACCAAAAAAGCTAGAGATCAAGCTCCCCGGGCGTCCAAAACCCCCGAAATTACTGAATGGGTCACCACCAAAGATGTCATCCATCCCACGCCTGCCTGGCTGCATTTTTCAATCCAAAGTACTGCAGAGACAGAAGTATTGGACTGGTCCTATAAATAGGTGGCATGGTATCATAAACATTTCAGACATTACCCGCTAATCTCTTTACTTTCTACTAGGGCACAAGAACCAAATAAAAAAGTGAAAAACAAAACGGCACTTTGAGTTCCTAAACAAAGAAAGATCATGAATGGAACTATAGAACTAAACATAATATCCCAAATAACGAAAAGCCAAGAACAACCCGAATTGCTTCAATTCCACATTATATAACTAAGTCAACGCTTGATTGCTAGTTTTGCCGCTTTACCAATGACTACCACTTTCCACTATCATTCTTTGTCAGCAGCAGCATCTATGATGCACCCACCAGTGAAATCGCCAGCTGAATCCACGTCTGACTCGTGTCGGAGGCGGACTCGGGTTGGACACGGATTGGATGCGCGTCGGACACATCTGGGCCATGTTCATTTTAAAGCCTACGCTGGGACACGTGCTAACTCGCAATGGACACAGAAGGACGTACCCAGCCCAACCCATTAAATTTTATATAAAAGAAACGAGCTGCTGTTGCTGCTCCACATCTCACATGTTCCACTTTCTCGACTATGCACAAGCCGCCGTTTTGTCCGGTTTTGCTGTTGCTGTTGCTGTTCCTCCTCTCTCCAGCGCCCTCCTCCGGTTTTGTCCGACACGGCAGCGTCCCTATTCATCCACGACCGTAGTTCTAGAATCTCCGATCAAGATACACTTTTATTTCTCTTGAAAGTCTAAACCAATATGATTAATAGTGTTTAATTTGTTTGATTATATGCTTGGAATTGTGGTTTTAACTAGTGATAAGATTCTAGGGAAACTAGTTTGATCAATCCATCAACAGATTCAAGCAAGTCTCTTGTTGAAGTTAAGTGCATGTATATAAATTTAACTGTAATAAGATGCAGAGGCTATATGGGGCAGATTTAAGCATGTTCTTATCTATCCAACAATAAGATACAGAGGGAATTGGTGTTTCATGCACTTGCAGCCTCATTTGTTGCTTCGGTTTTCTATGCACTGAAAAATTCTACTTATACCTTACAATAATGCAAGTTCATTATATTTCATGAAATGGTTAAATACAATCATACGTACTCTATTTACAGATCTGTAATATTTTTACAAACTAGAATAAAATATATGAAATTGGCATGTCCAATCTCCGAATCCGCATGTCCGTGTCCGTGCATCATAGATCAGCACCGAACATCATTGATCATCAAGAAAAAAAGAACGATACATAACCAAAAAACAATGTATGACCATAATACGCAGTACGAAAATATAAGTCGAAAACAATAAACTCAAAATACAAATCGAAAGTGCTCGTTTAACGATTATGGTATCTTATTTCCATTTTTTCTCAAAAATCCAACCTAAATTCCCAGTCAAACTAAAGAAGTAGAATCAAATGAACAACCGAGCAAATCGCTATAATCAGATTACGTCAATTTTAAGAGCGAAATCGCGTGAATTAATCCACATGAAGCGCCAAATTAAATGGTAAAATCGAATTACAACTGGAAGCGATTAGCATACCTTCGTAACAACAAAAAGAAAGTTGGGATCGTCGAGCGATCCAAAATTGAAGATGAAGCGAAACCAAGTAGAGAAAGGGAAAGGCAACGGACAAAAGTAGCTTGCTGAAGCTATTGGCAGATGAACACACAAAAGGTAGGAAGCATTATTAATGAATGCGAGGCGGTGCTTAACCGGAAAACTCCAGAACTTGCGGCACGTGGGAGCGCATCTTTTACACGTACGAGCTTCGTGTTCGTGCTTGGGTTTCGATTTTTCATAACCTGACCTGTTTACCAGACCCGGTCTCGTTAACCATGTGATCCCGGCCATCTAAACAACGTGGGCCGGCCACTATCCAGATATGCCCTGTGGCTCCTAACACACAAGCTCCTTATACGAATTTTGATCTGGTAAGATTGTCTATATGAGCCCCCCGCGTTTGGGCCGCCTGGGTGGGGCATTATGCTTCGAAAAGCATACATCTCATCCGGATTCGAATCCTGCGCGGCACATTTGTGGGTGCGTACTCCGTGGAGTGCCTCCATGCACTCCTTGGTTGGCGGAGTTGGGGACGGGACCGTCCGTGGGGGTTTATCCGCGAGTTTGAGGTCCCTTCGGAGGCGTGCGCTCGTGTTTCGGGTTCCACCACGATAATCTCAAAAAAAAAAGAAGAAGATTGTCTATATGATAATATTATACGAATAATCCTATGAAAATAATATTTAAAGGTACTCGTAGGTGTTCGTAAATGTTTGCAGGTGTTCATAGTTGTTCATAGGCATTCGTATGTGCTTGTATATATATATATATATATATATATACGCAGGTATTCGCATGTATTTATATGTATTTGTAGATATTCGTAAATATTTGCAGGTGGTTATATATTTTTAATATTAGTGGAGAATGTACACTTACATTATGGGTCATTTAAAAAAGAAAAAAAATTGATAGTACAAAAATTTATACAAGTGTTCATAAATGTGGTATTGTTGAAAGACGGGCCATGCAGTAAGTATGATAGATGTCTGGAAATACTTCTTCAATAATGATATAACCCCGTTCTGGATCGCCACGTGTCATGATACTGACGTGCTCTGAGGAAGAAGATGGGCCGGACCCGAAGTAAAGACCCAAGACATAAACAAGTATCTACCCGACATAGACATCGAGGCTTTTACTGGAACATGTACCAACAACGGTCGATTCCCGACATACACCTCGGTAGCGATCTCGCCCGAGGTCGACACCAGCAAATCATGAGAAGTTGGACCGTTACATGCGCGCGCGGAGGAATGTAACCGACGCACTCTTTATGATTCCTAATAAAGGCTCATTAAGGTAGGCAATTAATGAGTCGTGATTATTAGGCTATTAAATGAGGAAGCTCAAGGGCCGCCCAGGCCTAGGGAATGTCCTCCGTAATGGCTATATAAGGCAGGAGACAACTCCAAAAAAGGGGTTGGCTGGTAGAGAGACTGACGCTCTATTCTGTAATTGAGAGATCTGTATTCATCTTAATTCTTAGTGGAGATTGTTCCATCGTTGGCATTACGTGACCGCCCGTGGTTTTACCTTGTTTACTCAAGGGTTTCCACGTTAAAATCGTCTGCGTCTTGTGTGATTTTCATCTGCTTCTAATCCTAGTCTTCACTGTTTTTGAACACTTTATTGATCGGTCGAGGACGAGCTCGATCAATAGGCGCCGTCTGTGGGGAATCATCACAAAAACAATGGCTAGGAGAAGAGGAGCGAACCGTAATGTTAGCAGAGACGATCGTAGATCATTGGAAGAGCCCAGTGGAGCGGGTACACAGCAATTTCAAGCCGAACAATCGTCTGACGGAAATGAGTCACCAGAACCTGCTGCTGAATTACCACCACAAGAAGTTCCAGTAACCATGGATGGAGTCCGTGAACTGCTGAGGGAGGAGTTGCGTAATCTCCTCCAATCACAACAGACAACCGTGCCGGCGAGGATACCGGCGTAGGGAAAGGTTGTCCTCATGCTGGGAGAACCCAACAAAGACCTAATCGTAACTCCCCGAATCATGACCGTGTCTTCGGCGTTCAGCAGACTAGGGCCCCCCTATCCAACAACGTCTGGGCAGCCACGGCGCACGATTGGCGAGGGAGAGAAGACAAGAGCAGCAGCCAAAATCTGAAGGTGGAGCACGTGCAGCACCGTCAAAAGGAGCACGTCCGGAGGAAGTACTTCCTTTGGACGAATCGACAGGAGAGACGGAAGCCGGAGCTGAAGCAATCTCGCGTCCCCGAGAGAGAGATGCAGCCGCTACACCGGGGCTCCCTCCTAGACCAGAAAGAGTGAAGTCGGTATTGACTCCACCTAGTAATTTCGCCCGAGATCCAAATTCGCCATTCTCGGTAGCAATCCAAGACGCACCGTTACCACAAAATTTCAAACCACCAAAAATCTCGAAATACAGCGGCAAGTCATCACCAAAGGCCCATGTATCATGCTTCATGGCTGCCATGAAATTCACGGGGTACAGCGAAGCCGTATACTGTCAAGCATTCCCCATGACGTTGGAGGGACCCGCTCAAACCTGGTTTACCGAGTTGAGGTCAGGGTCCATCAACAGTTGGGAGGAGCTCGTTGACGTGTTTCAGACGAGATTTTTCGCGAGTTCAGAATTTCTTAAGGACTCGGAAAGCCTGCTGAACGTCACTCAAAAGGAAGGAGAGACGTTGAAAAAAATACTTCAAAAGGTTTTCGTGAAGAACAAGCAGAACCATGAAGGACATAGACCCTAAATTACGCATTGATGGCGTTGAAGAGAGGGGTAAGACATCGTCAGCTGATGTACGATTTTCATACCAATCCACCAGACACTTTGACTCAGGCATATGAGAAGGTCAGGCTTACTATAGAAGCCGAGGAGAGAGAGAGCAAGAGCTCACAAAGGGCAAAGACAAGAGAGGACAAGAAAGAAAAGGCGACGCGAAGTGGAGATCGGGTCGATAAAAGTTCGGGATGAAAACCGAGGTGGGTATGAACCAAGATAACCGATATTACACTGGCTAAAACGCGTCGCACGGGAAATTTTGGCTTGTTAGTGGAAACGAACGTCGGTTACCACAGCCGCACCGATATCGACGCCGACCAATAAACGAGACAGGTCGAAATATTGCGACTTCCATCGGACGCACGGGCACTCCAAACCGATGTCTGCACTTTCGCGAGCATCATTGAAGGATTTGTCCGGAATGGGGAATTGCAAGAATTCCTCGAACAAGGGAGAAACCAAAGAAACATGCGGCCCAGAGGCAGCGAGCAGGAGCCCCAGGAGGCGAACCCAGCATCCAGCAAGGCTAGAGCTGATGTATACATTTTATTGCTGGGGGCCTGGTTTCGGGGCAGCCGAGCAGAAAGAGGAATCGATCATCATCACAGAGGTGAATGCCAAATCACCGAGGTGCTACCGATCAAGAAGGAAGACAAGACATAACATTCACTGATGAGGAGCTTGTCCCGGTAGAAGCGCCACATGACGATGCTCTACTGGTCTCCATGATAATGGCAAATCGAGAAGTCAAGCGGGTCTTTATTGACACTGGGGCATCCTCCAACGTCTTATTTTACGACGCATTTCTGCGGATGGACCTCGGGGAAGACGCTCTGCTACCCATTGATACTACTGTGTATGGGCTGGGAGGACCCAACATCGTTCCCCGAGGAAAGATAGACATGCTAGTCACCGTGGGCGATGAGCCGAAGTTGAAGACGGTGTCAGTAACATTCTTGGTTCTGGACATTCTCTCGGCCTATAACATAATTTTTGGTCGCCCCGGAATCAAGAAATTTCAAATGGTAGTCTCTCTCCCACACCAGAGAGCTAAGTTCAAAACAGCCCGAGGTGTCGGTGAGGTACGAGGCAATGTCGAGGAAGCACGGCGATGCTACAAGAATAGCCTGAGGAAAGAGTAGACACTCCCGATCGATGTGCTCGATGTCAGGGAGAATGAACACAAGATCG
>MJHO01000228.1:21651-45950 GCA_002076135.1 Xerophyta viscosa | reverse complement strand
GCCCCCGGCCCTGGGGCGCCACAATAACAGTTATTACTATTACTTCGGCACGATTTACTCCCAATCATAATAATTGTTAAGCTACAGTGTTCGTTCGGTTGTCCAGATATGTTATCAACATACCTATCTTCAAGTTCATTTATATCTTATGTTTGATAAAATGTCTACTCCAATTTTTTCCTCTTAATCAATTAACTATTGCAATTATATCTGCGGCATACTTTGTTAAACTGTGATATGTATTTCTTCTAACATATTCTACAATATCTCATTATAGTTATCTAGCAAAATGCGTGATCGAGGCAAAAATAATTACAGGAATAAATATTGACGCAAAAGACTTGATACCAAGAATAATTATGTCTCCAACAGAGACAAAGTGGCATCTTCTATTAAGACGAAGACAATTTTCTATAAAAGTATACTTTGCAATGACGATAAACAAAAGTCAAAGATAAACACTAAAAGAAGTGGGATTTGTATCTATCAAAATCAATTTTTACTCATGAACAATTGTATGTTGCTATTTCACGGGTCAAATAACAAAAAAGATAGAAAATACTTATTGAGAATGACGACAATAGATTTAAATGATATACAAAAAATATTGTGTACCATGAAGTTTACCAAAATATGCAAGAGAGTATAGGAGTCATTGATTATTGTGAATAAAATGAAGAACTGGAGAATTTACAGCGACACAGTGGAGATTTTATCATCACATCATCTACGGCATGAGGATCTACAAATATTTTTCTTTTAATGTAAATTATAAATATGTAATCATCATTTATAAAATAAAATTTTAATTATAAGTGTCAAATATTTAGCCTTTCAACTGCTTTAAATAAAGTTTATCATTCTATTATAAAATAAAAAATTAGAATAAATTATTTAAAAATAAATAAAAATTTATACAAATAGTCCATGAATTGCACGGCTCTTATACTAGTTGAATTATAAAGCAGAACTTATAGGAAATGACAAGTACATTTATTTGGTAGAAATAAAATATAAGTTTGTGGCTCGTGTACTTGACTAAGATCATATATCCACCACTATTGTGGTGGCTTCTTTCGGAAATATAAACTGGCAAATCTTGGTCTATAATATATATTATTATTTATAGTTCGTCTGCGGTTCTTATCATACTCATTTTTATAAATGTTTGCACTATTTTCTATTTATAGTACTACTATATCTTCAATTTTTTAACGGCAATTTGCGGATATGTACCCCATCTTAATGAATTTTTGCAGATACATGTCCTTCTAATTTGATTTGACGAATCTGTGCCCCTTTAGCGAGTAAAATGACCAAAATATCCACGTACTTTATTTTGATAAGCGTGGTCTATTTTCTCATCTTCTGTCTACAATTTTTCGCCTAAAAAATCAATTATCCTCTTTCGTTTCTCTCTCCTCGCGCCCTTCCTTAATAAAAATCGTAAAAAATCCAAACAAAAAGACAAAAATTCTGAAAAAAATCACATCTCATTCGGCAGCAAAATGGGTTATTTTAAATATTTTTTCGTAAATATAGAGCATCTCTAAATATATTAGAAAAATACTTGACATTTAAAAGCATTTTTGCGGCACCAGACGACGTTTTATTTTGTGATTTTGACGACATCGAAGTTGCAGCAAACACTTTGGTTTGAGGCAAAATGCATCTCAAAACGACGATTCCGAAAAGGTAAAGATCGTCCCAATCCGATTAGCGAGCACAAAGTTATGGCATTTTAAAGATTTATATATTTCATTTTTTTTTTCTTTCACATGCAAAATCGATTCATGATCTGTCGGATTCGTTGGAAAGTTTGTCGAGCCCTCTTCCAACAACATTTTTTATGTCTCAATCCGACTCATACCCGTAAAGATATCGTTTCCAAAAGTCGAAGTGCGCGGTGTTCTTGGGTGTTATGAGGTGTTCTTAGGGTGTTCTGGAGTGTTCCGGAGGTGTTCCCAGATTTTTAGAGTTATTTTGGAATAGTATTGAGGTGTCTTGGGAGTGTTCTCGGTCTCAAATTTGACATATGTAAGCGTTGTCCATAAGGATGTTGAAAACTATCATTCTATCCTATGAACACCACCAAAACGATTTGGAGTTGTCCTGGGCTATTCTAGAGGTGTTCTGGATTATTTTGGGGGTGTTCTCGGTCTCAAATTTGACTCATGCAAGCATTGTCTATAAGGATGTTGAAAAATTATCATCTCTATCCTATGAACACCACCAGAACACTCCAAAAATGCTCCCAGAACATCCTAAACATACAATTTTTTTAGGTGTTCTGAGATGTTCTGGGTTGTTCTGGGAGTGTTCTCGGTCTCAAATTTGATTCATCCAAGCGTTGTCTATAAGTATGTTGAATAATTATCATCTCTATCCTATGAACACCACCAAAACACTCCAAAAACATCCCAACATAAAGGGTGTTTCTGCGGTGATCTGGTGGTGTTCATAGGATAGAGATGATAATTTTTCAATATCCTTATAGGCAACGCTTACATGAGTCAAATGTGAGACCGGAATACCCCCAGAACAACCCAGAACACCTCCAAATCGTATGTTCCGGATGTTCTGAGGTATTTTTTCGGTGTTCTGATGGTGTTCATAGGATAGAGTTGATAATTTTTCAACATTCTTATAAACAACGCTTGCATGAGTCAAATTTGAGACGAAAATACCCCCCGAACAACTAAGAACACCCCCAGAATATCCCAGGACACCTCCAAATCATATGTTCGTGGGTCTTCTAGGGTATTCTGGTGGCGTTCATAGGATAGAAATGATAATTTTTCAACATCCTTATGGACAACGCTTACATGAATCAAATTTGAGACAAATAACACCCCCAGAACACCTCATAAATATTCCAAAATAACTCCAAAAATAGGAGAACACCTCCGGAACATCCCAGAACATCCCAATAACACTTCAGAACACCCAAGAACACTGCACATTTCGACTTTCGGAGACGATATCTTTACGGGTATGAGTCGGATTGAGACGTAAAAAATGCTGCTGGAAGAGGGCTCGATAGGTTTTCCAACGAATCCGACGGATCATGAATCCGACTTCGCATGTGAAAGAAAAGCATTATGAAATATAGAAATCTTTAAAATGTCATTATTTTGCGCTCGGTGGTCGGATTGGGACGATCTTTATCTTTTTTGGAATCGTCATTTTGGGATGCATTTTGCCTCAAACCAAAATGTTTGCTGCAATTTCGACGCCGTCGAAATCGCGAAAAAACATCGTCTGGTGCCTCAAAAATGCCATTAAATGTTTAAACATTTTTCTAATATATCTACATTCTCTAAATTCACGAAAAAATATTTAAAATAACCCATTTTTGCTGACGAATGAGATGTGATTTTTTTAAAAAATTTTACTTTTTTTTGGATTTTTTACGATTTTATTAAGGAAGGGCTGCAATGAGAGAGAAACGAAAGAGGATAATTAATTTTTGGACGAAAAACTGTAGGCAGAATAGAAAGAAACAGAGCGTGCTTATCAAAATAAAGTATGGGGATATTTTGGTCATTTCACTCACTAAATGAGGTACAGATTCGCCAAATCAAATTAGGAGGGCATATATCCGTAAAAATTCATTAAGGGTGGCACATATCCGTAAATTTGAATATCTTCAAATTTTGAAACTCATATTATGTTATTTAAAAAAAAAAGAGTTATAAATGTATTTAGGACTGCAAAGCCAGTTTCCTAGATACCAGCTGTCTGCCCGCTATGATTTCCACTGATTGGTTTGGATATACAGACTTCACTACTCTCGCTCTTACCTGAAACGGATACAATTTTTATCGGAAAAACTTCTACTTTGCAAAATATATGGAATAAATTCCTTACTTTTAAAACTTATAAAATCATTCCAATCAATATGTATATATTGTATTCTAGAAAGAAAAAATGAATACGGAAAAGTAGATTTTATCTGCTCTAAAATTTTTATTCAAATCTCTTTTTAAAAAATAGATGATATGAGTTGGGGTGAAAATAAGCCGACTTCGAGTCGAGCACGAATAAGTTCAAACTCGTCTTAATTGATTTAGTTCAAGTTCGACGAGGTTCAGAGACTGAGCTCAAACTCCACTCGACTAGAAAAATTATAAGCTCGAAATTGACTCAAGGTCTGCTCCATTGTATTGAGTTGACTTTGAGTTGAATCAAGCCGAGCTCGAGATTCGATTGCATAACACGACGCTACTCGTGATTGAGTAATTTATTGAAAAAAATATTTAAATAATATAAAAGCTCGTTTAGTCTCGCGGGCCAAGTAACACGACGCTCAACCTCGGCTCGTTTAATTACTTGAGTTTAAATACGTACTTAAACTCAGCTTGAGCTCGGTAAAACTCGAGCTCAAGTCGAGTTTCAAGCCCGAGGTACTCGTGAGTAGCTCGACTCCTTTTCACCTCTACCGATGAGGCTCCAAAAATTTTGAAAAAAAAAAATTCAAAATTTTTATAACTAGTAAAAATATCGAAATCTTAAAATACTTATTTAGGATCATATTTTGAAAAAAAAAAAAATTCAATACAAAAGTTATAGAGCAAAATCAATTATTTCATATTCATAATTTTTTTTCAAAAAAAAAAATTGTAGACATGTGTTTTACTTGATTTAGTAGTTTAAAAAAAAATTAAAATTTTATTTAAGGACAATGAAAAAGCTGGAGATGTAAAACTATCAAGTGAACTGAAACGTGGATTAAAAGAATTTAAAATTTATTTAAGACGATGGTGAAAAAGCTAGAGATGTAAATCTAGCTTATGAGCTGAAACGCGGCTTGTATTGGCAGTGTGGGCCATGTCCTGGCCGTCGGATAGACCGTTCGGGTCACGGGGAGGCCGTTCCGGCCGCTATCGGCCCGTACGGCTGAGTCATGCGGGTTGGTCCTGAGAATTAGCCTGTCAGTTCCATACGCGCCGAACAGGCTCGTGGGCTGGTCTATGGGCCAGCTCACATGGCCGACATTTTTTATTATCTTCAAATTTTTATGCGTGCACATCAGCAGCTGTTGCTGCTGGCAGTATGCTTTGTGATTTTTTTTAAAAAAAATTGCGTCCGTGCGTGCTGGCCGATCTGCACGGGAGGCCGTCGAGCCTTGCCAAGCAAATGCCCGAAGCTGTGCGGGTCTATAATTTCTGCATCTCTAGAAAAAGCTAAGGATGATTTCCAATTATTCCAATGAAGAGAAATTTTGAAATTTGATGATAAGTCACCACTTAATCGCTATCTAAGAAAACAAGGCACTCAGCTAGTTTAAAATCTTAAGAATTTGATTAGTCACAAAGAAGTGTTTTTTAAGAAGCCAAAGAAGATGAGTCAAGCGCACCTTTTACCTAGAGATGCAGACTAAGTATGAAATTAATGAAAGTTTGAAATTAATTACATATTTAATGAGAGTTTAAAATTAATATATACTTAATATATTATTAATAATTTTATTTAAATATAAAAACTATGTATGATTTAAAATATTTTATTTTTATATATTACAGATAAATTATAATAATTTAGAAGAATTTAAAAAGTAAGTATCAAATTTTTAATAATCTATATATAATTATATACAATATATACAAATGGGTGATCAAAATTATAACTTTTAGTATGTAATTAAGAATTTTAAAGATAATTATTAAATTCTTAATAATCTATATATAATTATTTACAATATATACAAATGAGTAATCAAAGTCGTAACTTTAGGTAATTATATAAAATAAATATAAATTGGTGATCAAAAGTCGTAACTTTTGGTATGTAATGAATAATTTTAAAGGTCATTATCAAATTCTTAATAATTTATATATAATTATATATAATATATATAAATGGGCAATAAAAGTCGTAACTTTAGGTACGTATTTTGATTTTTTTTCTATAATTACATATGATAAATATAGGATAATATTTTAATAAAACTAAATATTAATTTATATAAAATTTATATATTTAAAATAAAATAAGCTTTCGAATATATATATATATATATATATAAATTCTAACAACCGTGCATCGCACGGGTTCAAAAACTAGTACGTTTTCAAGAAGGAAATTAAATCACAAAAGATAACGATGAGCACAAATATCGTAATGTACGAACAATTATGGTAGCATAACTACTTGTTCATAATATATATAATATATATATATATATATATAACTATCCTATCAAAATGTTGCGCTATATATCATTCCAAATAATTTTTAATTTGTCATATGTCATTTTTATTAATTATTAAAAATTTATAAAGTCATACTTATTTAAAAATATGAAAATTCTAATATTAAAAATAAATACTTGATAGAAATAATAAATTTATAAAAAATCTAATAAATTTATAAATATTAATATAAAATAATTATATTATATATTATATAATATGTATAATATCTATTTTTATAAATGAAGTTTATTTATATATAAAAAAAAATTGATCATATATATATATATATATATATATATATATATATATATATATATATATATGTGGATATCACAATCATTTCACGTCATTTCTCAAATAACTTTTATATGTAATATGTAGTATTTTTTCACGCCACTTGATCATATCCAATACTTCTTTTAAACTACTGATTGGAAATGATATTCCAATGATGCAATCAATAAAAATTTGGTTATCACAATAGTTTTCCATGAAAGATTTGGGAGATACTTCCTATATTCTAGGCATCAAGATCTATAGAGATAGATCGAAGAGGATAATAAAATTATTTCAATCCAAATATATTGAAAAGGTGCTAAAACAGTTTAGCATGGAAAATACGAAGAAAGGGTTCTTGCCATATGTCATGGCGGAATACAGCTCTGTAAAGGTATGGCACCAAAATTGCTTGATCGTATAAAGAATATCCCATACGCATCTACTATTGGATCAATTATGTATGCAATGCCGTGCATCCGGCCAGATGTGGCTTATGCTTTTGGTGTGACGAGCAGATATCAATCTGATCCTCGTGAAGGTCACTGGACTACTGTTAAAAGTATACTTAAGTACTTGAGAAGAACTAAAAATAACTTTTCGGTATACGGTGGTGAATCAGAATTGAAAGTCGAGGCCTATTCGGACTCAAGTTTTCAATCAGATAAGGATGACATCAAATCCGTCTTAGGGTTCGTATTTACTTTGAATGGTAGTGCGGTTAGTTGGAAGAGAACCAAGCAACCGACCATAGCAGACTCAACTACAGCGGCCAAGTATATTGCTGGTTCGGAAGCTGCAAAGAAGGCTATATGGATGAGAAGTTCATTACTGAGCTTGGATCCGGAGTAGTTCCAGGGATAGGGGATCTCATCCCATTGCTATGTGATAACAATAGGGCAATTGCGCAAGCAAAGGAACCAAGATTTCATCAAAGATCCAAACACATTCTAAGACGTTTTCACTTAATTAGGAAATTCATTGATAGAGGCGATATCAAGATACAAAAGGTTGACACAAAAGACAACATAGCAGACTCTTTCACCAAAGCACTTTCTCAAAAGGTGTTTAAGAGCCATTTTGACCAGATGAGCGTGAGACTCGTGAATGATTGGCTTTAGTGCAAGTGGGAGATTGAAAGAATAGATGCCCTAAAAGCTAGTTATATTTGATATAATTAGCGAACACACACTTTATTATAAACATATTTTGTTTATTTATTTGTTTAATTATGGTTATTTGTGTTTATCGCATCATCATATTTTTTGCGTGTTTATGAATGTATGTGATACTCTGTGGACAAGGGCAATAGATTTAGGATCATGATAGTAGATCATAATAATGAGACCTAACATCTTATAAACCTAAATCCAAAACATTCTTAGTCATAGGTGATACTTTTCAGTGATAGTTGTGCTTTGATCCTTTGACATGAGTTTTCTAGTAAGGAGGAGAATATCCTATATATCTTTAACATAAAACTTACTAAGAAAATCTTTGGCCGTGGTACGATGCGAATTAAGAAGAGTTCTTAATGTAACAACAAAGCTAATCTTTCACGACAGACACATATGACCGAGCAGATTTAGAGTTTGACTGATATCCATACTCTAAGCTTATTCGGGTTGTTAGAAAGGAACAGAAGAATTATAGGGCATAATAACTATTCACATAAGAGGTTTCAATGATGAATTGGATATTCATATCATCTAGGTGGTCATGGCATATTGCTAGATGTCAACCATGATCTGTGGATAAATATAATTAGTTGGTTGAACTAATTATTTGTTAATTAGTCGAATTAACTATTTATTCACTGTTGTTGTGGTACTGAACCTAATGGGTCACACGCAAATGAGATATGATCGCGAAAATCGAATTTTTGTACATACAAGGACTGAAATTACCAAAACACTTTTGCTGGTCCGAGATTTTCCTTGTAATACGAGAAATCTGATTTTTCGCGCGAGCGTTTTTCGACAGCGAAGCGACGGTCGCTTCACCGCCGACTAGCGTGCGTTGAGGAGGCGAACGGCCGCTAGCACGGCTATAAATCACCTCATCGTCGGCCACAACAGTGTGTGTTTTTATTTTCTCCTCCAATCATCTTCACCAGCGTCGGCGTCGTTTTTGTGTCGGCCAGCTCTCGGCGACGACCGTCGTCTGCAAGACTGAGCGTGACAGCGAGGTTGGTTACATCTTCTCTGGGATGTCTTGGCGACGAAGCTCGGACAAGGCGTGAACGGCAACGAGCTCTCGACTGCTTCGACAATACCGGCTGCAAATAGAGGTGGCAAACGGGTCGGGTCGACCCGACCTGCCCGCGGGTCAACGGGTACGTGTGACGCCCCGTGCCCCGGGGGTCACGGAAATAGGGTGGAAATTTTATTTAAAAAAAAAAAAGAAGAAGAGGAAGAAATAGAAAAGCAAAGTCGTTATGAGCTAGTACCTCCAATTCTCAATATTACATTATATTTTACAAATTAAATTAACTACAGCAGAAACTAATATTAGTACATTGATCCCAGGTAATCTTCTAATCCCCGCAGCTCGCTCTAATGACGCCGCGATCCTTGCAACCTGCAACAGTGAGTTCACTCCTTGCTAGAGTCTTGGGTAGACTCAGTTGAGCGCTGGAGCGGTCCGAAGTGACAAGGACCAGACAAAATAATAACTACGGCATGCTTAATCAAAATAAATTTAAACATCGATGAATTAGCACAACATGCCGAATTTAAGACATTTATCGCAGGCAGGATTGAATCAATCTCTAGCTAAGCATGTAAATTAAGTAAATATATCATGTTTTAAGACATATTTATCACAAATCCATAGTGCCACCCGTAGTGGACTTAAACATAATAAAAACAATGCTCCCATTTAACAACCATAAACCTAGCATGTATCTATTTAATCAATGCTAACATAAACATAGCAAGTAAAATATGCAAACGGAAAAATAGCACCAACATGCCAGCTTATAGTGGATTAGACAAACTCGATCGCATAACCATACTCGATAAGTTATCGAACATAAATCGATAACAAACGATCCCAAACACAGGAATTCATCCATATACAAATCCCAAATAGGGAAACTCAAACCATATCATGGTTGAGCGAGCACACAACATAACAAGTTAAGCACAAAGCTTAAACAATCAACACAACAAGTCATATATCCATGACAATCAACATACAAAACATGTTATGAATCTAGCATGCTTTCTATCTTCGTATAGTCACCCAACCAAATAACTTATGCATCTTTAGTTATGTTAGCGGTGACAATTCTAATCCCCAGGGAAGTCAGTATCATTGTGTATATAACAGTTCTGGCAAAGGCTGGCCCTATGAGTAGCGCAAGCCCTAGTCCCTAGGATCAACTATACCCAGTTTTTTTTTTTCCCCCCCCCCCCCCCCAAAAAATTCCCCGGAACCTCGGGAGCTAACCAGTCTGGACAACGTCCGCACAATACCAGGTCTTGGTCCAGTCGCCGTATCGATTCTGGACAACACCAACACCACACGACAGTGAAGGCGACCCAAAAGCGGCTTATTGGGGGATACTAGGGTTTATGCCGTATGCTATAGCCTCGCACTCGCAGTCACCCTCGGCCAACTGGTGATCGAACCCTGGGCGCTCACTCACCTCTTTAGAGGCACCACATTACCTAAGTATTCTGGTCTCTCATGCTCCTCACAACACCTCTATCCAGGCCGCGACCTCCACGGATAAGGCGGAAGCGAGACTTACGAATACTAGGCCAAACGTCTTATGCTTTAACAAGCTATGTGGCATTAGTCAATTCTCTCCGCCCTCCTCCACCCCGAGCCCTCCCCGCCCTCCGGGGTTAAGTCCTTTTGACGATCTACTTTCGGGTTGGGTGGCAAAGAACGACCATATAGCACTCTATTGTTCCATTAAAGTTCACATACAAAACGGATGTCCTAGAGGTGTCCTCTACATCCGAGCATGCTCAATAAATCTAAACATAATTAGCATGTTCATTAAGCATCACAACATAGTTCAATACATATGCGACTACACATAGATATATAATAAATATCATGTTCTCATATCAAATTTGCATAATAGCAACCAAATTGCATACATAGCAATACAATAGCATCATAGCATATATAGCTTGATCTCTACCACATCACAACAATCATTAAGGGTTTTTTATTACCCAAAATTAAACATACACCGTACCATCAATACAAATGCAACATAAAGCATAGCATAATCGGCCAAGCACATTCGCATACACGTCGGTGAGGAACCACTCAAACACACATAAGGTAAATTACCTAACTAAGCGACGTTACAAAGACACAAATTTATCGCCTACAAACATGTATATGGAACACCTAATTTAAAGGCATTCGGAAAGCAAGTCGCGCTAAATGAAAATCATTCAAGCCTAACCACGATATCACGCAGATCACGTACTATGACGAACATCATGCATCAAACAGCACTGCAACAAAATGTCGAGCTTGGGACTAGATGTAGTTTCTAAATGCGTCACAGACATCATCAACAAAATAAGCATTACAACTATATGCAATGTCAATAGAGTTATGCACTATCCCGCATGCACTAATTTCTTAACATATTAAGTTAATTATTACTTAGTGGATAAGTATCCACACGTGTCTAGTAGGCACCCTTCGTCCTCTATTCTCGAGCCCATGCCCCGCTGGGTATTCCCCTCAGGCAGATCCGCTCGAGACCTTGGCGAAGCTTCAACATACGAGCACCCAACACACAACAGACACACTAAAAGTCATAACGACGAGGCACATAATAGCCGCGAAACATTTACAACATTCCGTACATGCAACCAACTATCAAAACATAATTATTTTAACATGCATCCTAACATGCCTTTTCTAATGGATCTAATCATATTAAGCATGCTGTCCTTAATCAAATATCATGCTAACATGCAGTTTAAAACAACTAAGACATGTTAGCACAAACCCTGGCATGAATTCTATCAACAAGTGAGACGGCATCGCACTCACCTGTACCGATCGCAAACCCTTCTAGGGTTTGCCGATCGGCGCGTAGCAAAGATCATCTGCAATCAATCCAAGAGCATGATCCGCGACAACAGGAGAGGCGTCGGAGCGGTAAGGTTTCGTCGGAGACTTTGCCGGAGAAACTTCGTCGGCGGCAAGCAACAGTGGCGGCGGCAGTGGCGGGAACACCAACGGCCGACAGCCGAAGAGAACAAGGTGCACATCATCACGGCGGCGGAGGAGCTCCGGGAGCGGCGGCGGCTTCCACAGATCCGAGAAGGGAGAAAGAGATCAGGCTCGGCGGCGTTCGATCGGCGGCATGAGGCCTCACGGTAGCCCAAGGAGGCACAACCAGGTGGATCTTGGTCAAAAACCCAGGTGGGCGACCTATGTGGCATGGGCACGGCATGGGCGCGCATGGCACGACATGGGCGACATAGGCGTGGCAAAGGTGCCGGCCAAGGTCCCCAAGGCGCGGCAATGGGCGTGGCATAGGCGCGGCATGGATGCGGCAAGGGCGCGGCATGGATGCGGCAAGGGCGGCGGCATGGACGCCGGCATGGGCGGGCACTGGCGCAGCCACAGGCACGGCCTAGCGCGGGAGCGAAGGCCAAGGGTGCGGGCGCGGCGGAAGGCCAAGGGCGCGGGCGCTGGGGATGCGCGGAAGGCAGCGGCACGCGGGGGCGCGGAAGGCCCAGGCGCGGCTAGCTGCGCGATAAGGGCCAGCGGGCGCGCGGGGGCATGCCGGAAGACCAAGCGGCAGCGCGCGGAAGGCCAAGCGGGCGGGCGTGCCGCGGCAGAACAGCAGGGGCAATGCGGAAGGCTAAGGGGTGGCTCTAGGCATCCCACTAAGTAGTTTTATTGTTATTAATGTTTTAATTTGCTGTAATAGAAGTTAGGCTTTTGATGGTTTTCTATTAATACAAAGCAAAAGAAAAACAAAGTGGTAATTCGGCACACCAAATCTCTCCTCTCCCTCTCATTCGGGTCCATTTCCTCCTAGCCTCCCTCTAGATCTATTACACCGAGTTCCTTAGACATCCCTTGGGGATTCGGATCAAGTTGTATCCAGAGCTAGACCAGTGAGGAGTGCTTAGGAGCGTTATCCGAAGACATGGTAGCTCAAACGAGGAACATAGTCACCGGCAAAGAAGTGGAGGATTCATCATCGGAGCACAATCAAACCTATTCATGGAGGAACATGGAGATGCACGCATCACTCGGAATTGAGGAGCGTTTGGCGGGCGGTTCGAGGATGAGTTCAAGACCATGGCACCAAAGACGGAGGAGACTCGTCAACGAAGTTGGCAGACTCGACCAATGAGCAGATCTCAAGTTTGGTGCACCTCAATGAAGGAGATGGCCATGAGCAAGCAAGGGCGGCTACAACCCAACCAGCCACGGGCATGGAGGCGAGGGGAGCCTTCCCACATGCCGGATGATGTTGAAACCCCAAGGCGCCTCGGAAAGGAGCCCATGCAAGAGGAGGCCGAGATGCAAACCATTTGGAGCATGCAAGGCGCGGTCCAAGGCATGGCCCCATTCAAAGGTAGATGCAAAAGTGGAGCTTCCCGTTATACAATGGGGAAGTGGTTTAATGGAGAGAAGATAGATGGCTGGATCGATAAACTAGAGAGTTACTTTGCTCTCTACAAACTATGGAGACTCGCAACGTCTTTGCGTTCGCAAGGCTCAAGTTGGCGTCCCATGCACTTATTTTGGTGGAAATGCACATCTACGGGAAGGGTTTTTATGGGTTTTCCATGGGAAAAAATTCACGTGGGCGGCATTCAAACAACTCAAGGAACAAATCTATCGCCGTGGGATCAGGAAGCGAGGGTGGAAGGCATGGCAAAATTTCTGCAGCAGGAGAAGCCCAAAGTGTGCAAGAGTAAACACAACGAATTTTCGGAGGCAAGCCTTGGTGATGGGAGTTTGCGGCTACAAGACCGGAGGTTCTTCGAAAAAATACTTAGCCGGGATGCGTGAAGAATTGTTTGAAAGAAGTTTGATTTGAATCCGGTTAAAGGATATCAATGAATGCATGCAAGAGAGCCATGGTCTAATGAGAAGATTAGGATGCGTGGATGCACAAACCGGAACGCCAAGGGTGCTCGGTGCAATGAAGGGAGCGGCTCAAAGCAACTACTCAAAGAGAAGACAAAGGGCCAAGACTTGTAACGCATTGCAACAGGAAGGGGCAGCACTCAAAGCCGAGTGTTGGACTCTCATCCAGAGATGGCGGCAAAAGAAGAGACAAGGGAGGCCGGTGGCAAGGGGCAAAGACTTGTCACTAACGGTAAGAAGGAAAGAGGAGCCGATCACCCTCTGAAGATGGAGGCAGGCGGACCCAACCCTTGCACTCATGATCCGAGCCAAGGAGGAGGTGATTCCAGAGGCTAAGGACCCTCATAATGATAAAGGAGCGAGAAGAGCTCTTACATGAACATTCAGGTAAAACTGACATAGTGCAATGCATTGTAGATCACAGGATGTCAAGAAAATCTGGTTTTCGAGGGCACAGTTAGACCAAATTGCATTTGGAGACTATCCCATAGAGACACCTCAAGTGTTGAAGTGGCTAAACAATACAAGCGGGAAGAATGGAAGTCACACGATTTGCAAGTCAAGTTCGCGGGTGTGGCGCGATCATTGGATGAAAGTGATGTGCGAGGTGATTCCATTAAGACCATGGGGGTGGGCCCATATCATACCTCGGAATCCATACCTATGGGATCGAGATGCGATCTAGTCTTTCGGCGGGCTCAACAATACATTCTCGTTAAGGAAAGCAGACGTTCACCAATGGAGCGGAAAGGGGAAAGGCAACAATGGCATGAAAGAGGTGCCCAAAAATATTGCACTTTTTGTCAAAGACACAAACCCTTGCAAGAGGGAAATATGAGGTGGCAACCTTCAAGAAAATGCTAAAGCTCATTGCGGAGCAATGAATCCTATAGAGGGGAGGCTTGATCCAGGTGGATCTTGGGTCAAAACCCCAGGTGCGCGACCTAGTGGTGGCATGGGCAGACGGCATGGGCGCGCATGGGACACGAACATGGGCGACATAGGCCCGCGGCAAAGGTGGCGGCCAACGGTTCTGCCAAGGCGCGGCAAATGGGCGTGCAATAGGCGGGGCATGGATGCGGCAAGGGCGCGGCATGGGCCGCGGCGGCACTGCGCAACCAGGCACGGCTAGGCGCGGGCGCGCGGAAGCCAAGGGCGCGGGCGCGCGGAAGGCCAGGGCGGCGGGCGCGGGGCATGCGCGGAAGGCCAGCGGGCACGAGCGGGGCGCGCGAGGCCCAGGCGCGGCAGCTGCGCGGAAGGCCAGCGAGCGCGCGGGGCATGCGCGGAAGACCAGCGGGCGCGCGGGGCATGCGCGGAAGGCCAGCGGGCGGGCGTGCGCGGCAGAACAGCAGGGGCATGCGGAAGGCTAAGGGGTGGCTCTAGGCATCCCCACTAAGTAGTTATTGTATTTAATGTTTTAATTGCTGTAATAGAAGTTAGGCTTTGATGTTTTCTATTAATACAAGCAAAGAAAAACAAAGTGGTAATTCGGCCACACCAAATCTCTCTCTCCCTCTCATTCGGCCATTTCCTCCTAGCCCCTCTAGATCTAATTACACCGAGTTCCTTAGACATCCCTTGGGGATTCGGATCATCACGGTAGCCCAAGGAGGCACAACCAGGTCAGGGGCGACGATCACGATTCGCGGCGGCGCTGGATCGACGGGCGGCCGAAGCTAGGGTTTCGCGTCCGCGAGCGATTTCCCACGCGGAAAGGAAGCAACACAGCAGGGAGAGGGGCGAAATTAATTCAAAACAATTACAAGTAAAATAACAACCAATTCAAAGTCAAACACAATCAAAATAAAACAAGTCATCACTCGAAACCAAATAAATCCACGAAATGGCCTAATATAAACAAGACCTCGAATAAGCCGTTATTAGCTAACCAAAATTCCGGGACCTTACAGTACGGGTCGACGAGTAAGCTAATTCAGACGGGTTATAATTTTGATACCCGTACCTACCGCGGGTTCGCAGGCGGGTCCGCGGGTACTCGGCCCAAAACTAGCCCAATACTAAGATTTTACCTAAAACAGAAACTTAACTAAAAAGCCAGTCCATATTCAATAAGATAAACCTAAATTTAACACAATAAACTGTTTTACAACGAACTAAAACCAAAACCAAATTTAACAAATCAAACCAGTAAACAAATTTAATAAACCAAACCAAAAACAAAATTTTGACCTAAAAAGCAATCAAGATCTTGATGAAGTAACAAACTACAAAAAACTGTAAAATTATAAAGCAAATTCAGTCAAGGTCTTGATGACACCAATTACAATCACCGTGAAGCCACCAACAATTACATTGCCACAATTACAATAAATGAAATAGCAAAATAAAACAAAAACAATCTATAGTTGAGTAATATTAGTTGATTCCCTTGACGATCTTGATGAAGTCACCAATACCATCTGCTCTATTGGAATGACAATAACGTCGTCATCTTCAAGTTCATCTCTTACATTTGCAAAATAAATGTTGTGTCAGCAAGAAATTTATCAAACTAAAATATACATTTCAACTAAATAAGTTGGGGAAAAGAAAACATTACGGTTCACACCATGCAGATCTACATTATATATATAGATCTGTATGTTAATGTTATATATAAAAACACACAACATATATGCAGTCTATATACACAGCATATATCGAAACGGACCAACCAACAACCCACTTGGAAGCGCTCTGGTGGGATCCTCACGGACAGAAAAAGCTTGTTAATTTGTTTTAGTTTATCTTCCATTTCTTTTTTTCTGGTAATATCCCAAGCCGCATATGCCATAAATGAGTAGAGGAGTCTTCAATAGCATTCACTTCCCTTCGAAGATGTGGCCAGAGTCACCACCCAACTCATAATGAAAGGATTGATCGAATTGTTTTTGTGAGAGCATTTGCGTATACGACATCTCAGTCGAAGTGGGGATCACTCCTTTGGTTCAATGTAGGCTATAAAGAACGATCGGGCAATTCGGGAAATGTGTTAAATGAGCGTGGCCAAAGGAACAAAAGAATGTTAACAAAAAAAAAGTACCCAACGATCAAAGTGATCAACAAGCAAGTAAAGATTTTCAACTCTACACAAATAAAATAGATGCTAACCTATAGACATGGCTGCTAAACAGGATTGAGCTCGACATGAACTATAAAAAACGCACCGCATGGAATAGAGAGATCGAAACACCTACGCCGAGGAGATCTTCATCAAAAATAAAAAAAAAAACATGACTGCACGAGAGAGAGAGAGAGAGAGAGAGAGAGAGAGAAGCGGGATCAGATCACCTGTGAGATCGTCGTCAAAATGCACATGTGGAAGCTAGCCCGTGGCAGAGAGAGAGAGGCGAGCAGCGGTGACACCTCCGGTGGTCGGTACTCGGTAGTCACAGTGGACTGAGGAGGAGGAAGAGGAGTGTGGGCAAAGGCGGCGGAGGATATGGGAATTAGGAATTTGGGAGGAGGTGGGGGATGGGGAGAGAGCAGCCGGCTAGGTAACAAAAAAAAGAAAAAAAAGAAAACCCTAGAAGCTAGAGTTATTGGACATGTAACTGGGCTAGCCGAACTACTAATTGGATGTATAGTAGATACAGGTGCCCGCGGGTCTGCGGGTACCCGCCCGTTTTACCCGTAAATTACGGGTACGGGCGGGTAATACCCGTATCATTTTTTTGCTATTGAATTCTGCACCCGTACCCGCCCGTTTGGGCAGCTGCCCGCGGACCCGCGGGTACTGGGTTAAATTTTGCCACCTCTAGCTGCGAACGTTGCACCGGTAAAACTCCGGCGATCTTCGACGTGTTCGGCAGCTGCTCACGGCGTTCGTGACAACGACGAGCCAGTGATCGATGAATGAGATCTTAATGGCGAGAGGTTGTCGGCGGCGAGCTCGGCGAATGATGATTGCTCGAAGAGGAGGAAGAAGAAGGGTGTTTTGGGCTTGGGTTGGCTTGATTCGATCCAGTTTGGGTCCTAGCCCAATTAAAGCTTATCAATCGATTTAATCCGATTAAATCGATTTCGGTTTCGCGATTGTCTCAGCTTGGATTACTGTTAGAGAATGGGTACGTTCGCGGCTTGATTCAATCGGAACCTGAATCTACTTCGTGACGACGACTGTTTGATTTTTTTTTTCTAGAGTTCTGTGAATTTCACGGATCTAAGATAATCAGATAATCTCATAGAAATGTGATTAGCAGCATGATAGGATCAAATAAATTAATTAGATTAATTTAGACTATCATGGGTATTTATATATATATTCGATATACATGTGGTTTCGATTATTTTGGCATACCAATTGGATCATGTTTTAGGTTTTTACGAGCAATATTATAAAAATTTTAAAATTTTTGCTATGTATTTGATGTATTAATTTATCCCGTAACCCAACAGGCACTAGCGGCACTAGCGCAACATAGACTCGGCATGGGCGCATCTCAACGCTTGGCCCAAGGCGCGCGAAAGCCAGGCGAAAGTTGAGTGCAGCGAGAGGCCATCGGCATGGAAGGCAAGGCATGCAAGACCAAGGTAGACAAGACTCATGCCAATGTGGCAAGATAGATCAGGACCAAGGTAGGCCGAGGTGACAAGACCTATGTCCGGTTGGCAAGGTGATCAAGACCGAGGTAAGGACGAGGTAGACAAGACATTTGTCGAAGTGGCAGAGTAGATGAAGACCGAGGCAATGTTGTCAAAGGCGCAAGGCGCACCGAGGCGCAAGAAGGGCTCCGGAGCCTAGGCGCAAGGCGCAAGGCGAGGCGCGAGCCTTTTGCAGGCGAGGCGCATTATTCTTGAGATCTAAATATATACATAACAACATAAATTTAAACCAAACTAAACATTTAAAGTTGTACATATCAAATAGCAATAATCAGTTCAAAGTTAAAACTTCAAATCTTAAATTCCAAACATCACACATACACCATAGACATAAATATAACTAGTAAATTGATACAAAACAGAAACAGGAAAAAAAAAGAAAAAGAATAAAAAAGAACCTGCTGTTACAAAACAGCAGCCAAAAAAAAAATAATTAAAAAGAACATGTAACAACAGCAGGAAAAAAAAAAAAAGCAGCAGCACGCAACCACTTACCATCAACAAATGACCACCAGCAGCTTTGCAGAAAACAGCAGCATAACAGCTTTAGAGCAGCAGCTTTGCAGAGCAGCAGCACCAGCAGAGCAAAAAAAAAGAAGGAAAAAAAACAAAAGCAAACAAACAAACAAATGCACTAGCAGACAACACATAAAGGCAGCGCTGCAGCAGCAAATGGAGAAAAGAGCATTGGAGAACACCATGGTAAAGAAGAGGCTTGCTTTCTTCTTCTTCTTCTCCTCCTGTTTTCTTCTTCGTTCTTCTTTTTTTTCTTTCTTTTCTTCTATTTTCTATTTGCTAGAATTTTGTTTGGGGGTGAGTAAAGAGCTAGCGGTTTTTTTTTTTGGGTGGGGGTCTCGAACAAACTGCCCTTTCTGTTTTTTTTTTTTTTTTTTTTTTTTTTTTTTTTTTGTTGGTTTAAGTAGAATGGGCTGGCCTGCAGCAGGCGCAGCCGGGCGCGCCTATTGCAGGCGCGCCCGGGCGCCTTGCGCCTAGGCGCGCCTATTGCAGGCGCGCCCGCCTCAGACAGAGGCGGGCGCAATAGTCCCCAGGCGCGCCTAGGCGCGAGGCGAGGCGCGCCTAGGCGCGCCTTTAACAACACTGGACCGAGGTAGACATGGCCAAGACCGAGGTGGAAAAAACTTACGCCGAAGTGGCAAGGTAGATTCAAGACCGAGGTACGCCGAGGTAGACAAGACCTATGCCGGGTGGAGGCAAGGTAGATCAGGACTGAGGTTGGCCGAGGTGGACAAGACCTATGCTGAAGTGGCGAAGTTAGTTTAGAACCGTGGTAGACAGGTATGAGGCCGAGATGTTGCCTGCAGCCGAGGCATAGCGCAGACCGAAGTGAGGATGCATGTTCTGGACCGAGATGGCATGGTAGCCAAGGCGAGTTCGAGACAAGGTGTAGCCGAGACCGAGATCATGACAAGGCTGATGACTGAGACCAAGGCGCAAGAGCGAGGCACTAGCTCGGGCGAAATGGACTCGTGCGCGGAAAGGCTCAGACGCGAGGAAGCCCAATTGCCTCGGGGAGTTGAAGTGTCATGCCATGTACCGGAAGCTCAAACGGTGCGAAGGAGTTGAAGTGGCAAGGGGCTTGGAAACCAAAGAGATGACTGAGCATTCCAAGAAGTCCAACTAATGTCCCTTTATTATGTATTAACTGCTCCGCATTAAATGCCCTTTAATCGAGTAATTAATGGGGACTCGGGAATGTCCGAATATTATTCATTGTTCGTCTTTGTTGGACCCCGGACAAACCCAAGAGGAGGGTGAATTGGGTTTATAAAAAATTAAGATAATTACTTTAAAAAATTTACGAAACACTTATACTAAGCAAATAAATAAGAAAGTTGAGTCAAAATAATCAGACACATATTTTTGTAGTGGTTCGGTAATCGTCTACGTCCACTCTCCATTGCCTCTTCCTCGAAGTCTTGGTGCTCCACTAAACAATCGACTTACGGGCGTCGATCAAGCCGTTACAATCCCCACTTTTCACATGCCGAAGTGGACAACCCTATAATCTCTCTTTTCCTCTTTTACGGGCAAGAGGAACCGCCGAATACAATTGAAATGAATGAGTGAATACACAATATAGCCCAACCGCAATCTCCTAACTTAGATACCTCTCAAAAAAATAAGGGAGATCAAAGGGTTTTAATCTAAGTTTGCAAGTGTGGCTCAAAATCACTTTAAATGAGTATATAATCACTTAGAGAACTCAAGAATGCAATAGAACAGTTGAAAGCAACTGAATGGAAGTGATTAGATATATATAGGTTACTCCCAACTGATAGAATAACGGCTAGTTTACTTAGATTATCGGTCGACTGATCCATGTTACAGTCGACCGAAAACGCTCTATGTTCAAACTAAAAAATTCATGCATCGCAAGTATCGATCGACCGAAAATTCCATCGGTCGACCGATAGTTCATATTTAGGCGCGGCATGGAATTTTTTTTTTAAATTATCGGTCGACCGATTCACATATCGGTCGACTGATACATGTTCTCTATTTAGGCATCTTTTAAGAAAATAATCTTTTATATTATAAATATATTTAGCCCCAAATCATTTTTAATAGATGAGTCACACCACAAAACTTAGTTTAGAACTTTAGATGATCAAATATAATACTCACAAAAGATAGATAGAAAATTTCTTTGAGTGCTCGGAGTTGTGCCTCTTTGCTTCTTCAAAATAGTATCCAAAAGTCCTAATTGCTTTTCTTCATCATTTTGAGCTTTATTGCGTTGTTATAATCATTTTGTCCATCCACGTTTGCCTCTGGTATTTGACATTTCCACCTATACTTCAAATACTTAATCAAACATGTTAATAATACTTTAAACTAATCGTTTTGTTATCATCAAAATCACACTAGGTACAACAGTATTATTGTCCTTTGACCGGAAAGGCAAAGGGACTCAGAAGTGTCCAAGTATATATATATATATATATATACATACACACATCCCTGTTTAGTTTAGCTGGCGGAGAGAGAGACTAGAGAAGCTAGATGTGGGAATTGTGTAAATCTTAGTTAAGGAATGACACAAGGGCGTAGGCACATTGGCCACTCATACCACAACCAAAAGCTTGTCTCGTTTCTACAAAATCTTGTTGAATTGGTCATTTACTTTTCTAGATCCTAAATATTCATCCTACTTATTCTTCGGATTAATCTAGCCTTAAGACCGAGTCCGGATCACTAAAGAAAGTAGTAAGTGTTTTAACTTGGCCTTTTTCACGCTACTTTATCATACGCCACTTCTAAAAACAATTTTCCAACTGTTTTAATATGGCCTTTAAAACTTAAAACACCCCAGCAGCGAGCCCTGGGTAGCAGAGCAGCCGAGGCCCACGACTAGAATTAATTAGACCCAAAGTACTGTAGTATTTATTGGATCATTATGTGCTGTCTGTCCTTTCTAATACGTTTTCAAGAAGGTAAATTAAATCACAAAAGACAATGATGAGCACAAATATCGCTATGTTCGAACAGTTAATGGTAGCATGACTACTTGTTTATAATATAAAAGCTGAAATGGAAATAACAAATAAAAAAGGATCACCCACTTATTTGGCAACTCCTCTAGCTAAATTAGGAAATAACAAATAAAAAAGGATCACCCACTGTTGACGACCTTCCTCCGGAGAGGGAAAAAGGTTTGGAGTCGCCACCTAGATATTTAATGGAAATCTAGGAAACCTGGATAAGGCACATTTGAGATTCTTGGGCTCGTTCGTCGTTTACGTATGGGAAAGACGGAACACCCCCACAGCGCCCCTCAAAAAGAGGGTACTCTATATAAGTGATTAAAATGATTTTGGATTTATATTTTAACACATATTTATTACTTAATAAATGAATATTTAATTATCTATTTAAAATAAAATGATATTTTTGTTGTGAATTAGAAAAAGAAAGTATAACACCTCTATTTTCAAATCTAATTATTAATTGAATTATAATAATCACCTATAACTCATTTTTATTAAACGTGGAATATTTCTTATACAATTATTTATTTATAAAATGGTATATACATAAAGATAAAAAATTTTAGGAAGTATACACCTCCGAATATATGCTCGGGCTACAAGTATACACCTATAACCCATCAAAATTAATTAAAAATTGATTTAAAACGAAACTAAAGCAATTTGGGCCCTAAACGGGCTGGGCCGGACCATATGGGTCCGGTCCCGAGCCAATCTGGCTCGTGCCCAGGCGCGCGCAGCGCCTGGGCTGGACCCAGGCACGCGCCTGGGTCCGCGCGGATCAAATCCGCGCGCGACCGGCTTAGCCGGTCAAACGACCGGCTAAGCCGGTCGTCATCTCGTCCGCGAGCCCGCGAGCTCGCGGACGTCGCCGGCGCTTTCGCCGGCGACGGCGCCGTGGGCCTCCGTTCGCCTCGCTGCTCATCCTAGGGTAATCGCCTCCCTGAGCTCATTGGGAAATCGTCAAAAATCGATTTTATTCACTGTAGTGTGTGTTTTGAGGGTGCAAGTTTAGTGGGTTTTTTTATTTTCGTTTTTTTTCCGCCGCCCGTGGCTCGCCGCCGGCAAACCACAGCGGCGGCGGTGGTGCGATTACTAAGTTGTGATGGTTGACAATATATGAATTTTCAAGTGTTACTGTGATGTTGAGGTGTATAGGTGCGTTGTTGCGTTCGGGTACAATCGTTGTGCGGGGACGGCGAGCTCCGCGCCGGCGTTCCGGTGGCCCGCTCCGGTGAAGACGTTGAGGTGTTGCGGGAGGAAGGGATGACGACGCCGAGCTCCTCCCCTGGCCAGCTCACTCTCCTTCTCTTCCTCTCCTTCTTTCTGTTTTCTTCTTCTTCTTCTCTTTTTTTTTGTTGTTCTTTTTTTCTTTTTCTTTTTTTTTTCTTTCTCTTTTCTTTAAGCCTCCCTCAGCAGCCCCCCTTTGAGTGCTTGCCCTCACTCTCTTTTATAACTAAAATCAATATTTCTATTATCCAATGGGCAATAAAAATAAATTATTACATTGATATTTTAGAAAATTTGACTTTAACCTTATAATGATTACATACCATTTTTACTTATTAACCGGTCAATAGGATGCATGATGTTGACTTTTATTTTATTTTTAGGACAATTTCTGACACCGAGAAGTCTAATTAGGGATACTGCAATGGACCTTTGGTTAAAGTAAGGTATTTTCAGTAATTCAACCGGTATTCGAACTTGCCAGCGTAAGCTGTATGTCTGGTATGTGTCGAGTCCATAAGATGACATTACAACCCGGACAAAATGGGGTGTCGACAGTTGCCCCTCTTTGTCCAATTCTTCAAAGAAGGGTTGGACAAAGATAAAGAGATACCGCATTTTGTCCGGCAAGAGAGAAAAGACCCTTTTTTTTTTTTTTTTTTTTTTTTTTTTTTTTTGTCTTGCTTGTTTGTTTGTGTTTGTGAGCATGAGATATGTCGTCTCATGATATGATCATGAAGCACAGTCAACTCGAGGATAAAGTTGATGATCATAGGATTAGTTATCCTACGACAGAAATGTCCCAAGAGCGCAGTCGACTCAGGGATAAAAGTGAAATTTTGATCAAGAGAGCAGTCGTCTCATGATAATGATAATCTTGAAGTGCAGTCGACTTCCAGAATAATTTGATGATCGTGGGATCTGTCGTCCCATGAAGGAAATGATCCAAGAGTGCAGTCGTCTCAAGGGTAGGATTGAAATTGTGGTCATGAGATCGGTCGTCTCATGATTGAATATGATCCTGAAGCGCAGTCGGCTTCAAGGATGGAGTTGATAGTTATGGGATCGGTCGTCCCAATGACGAAAATGACCCAAGATTACAGTCGACTCAAGGGTAAGATTGAAATTGTGATCATGAGATCAGTCGTCCAATGATAAAATTATTCCTGAGTGCAGTCGGTCTTCAAGATAGAGCTGATAGCCATGGGATCAGTCGTCCCACGACGGAGATGACCCAAGAGTACAGTCGACTCAAGGGTATGATTAAAATTGTGATCATGAGATCAGTCGTCTCATGATAAGGAGATGGTCCTGAAGCACAGTCGGCTTCAAGGATAAAGTTAAATATCGTGGGATATGTCGTCCCATAATGGAGTGACCCAAG
>MJHO01000228.1:0-14599 GCA_002076135.1 Xerophyta viscosa | reverse complement strand
TCGTCTCATGATAAAGATGATCTTGAAGTGCAGTCGACTTCAATGATAAATTTGATAATCATAGATCAGTCGTCCAATAACGGAATGACCCAAGATTTTAGTCGACTCAAGGGTAAGATTGAAATTCTGATCCAGAGAACAGTCGTCTCATGATCGAAGTTGATCCTGAAGCGCAGTCGGCTTCAAGGATAGAGCTGATAGTCATGGGATCAGTCATCCCACGACGGAGATGACCCAAGAGTACAATCGACTCAAGGGTATGTTTGAAAGTGTGATCAAGAAAGCAGTCGGCTCATGATCGAAGATGATCCTAAAGCGCAGTTGGCTTCAAGGATAGAGTTGATAGTCATGCGATCAGTCGTCCCACGATGGAGATGATCTAAGAGTACAGTCGACTCAAGGGTATGATTGAAATTGTGATCATTAGATCAGTCGTCTCATGATAAGGAGATGATCCTGAAGCACAGTCGGCTTCAAGGATAGAGTTGATAGTCATGGGATCAGTCGTCCCACGATGGAGACTGACCCAGAGTACAGTCGATCAAAGGTACACGAATCAAGAGCAACAGTCGTCTCATGATCGAAGATGATCCTCCAAGCGCAGTCGGCTCAACGGATACAGTTGATAGTCATGGGAATCAAATACGTCCCACGAACGGAGAATGACCCAGAGTACAGGTCGAACTCACAGGTATGAAATTGTGATCATGAGATCAGTCGTCTCATGATAAAGATGATTTGAAGTACAGTCGACTTCAAGGATAAATTGATAATCATCGGGATCGTCGTCCCATGATAGAAATGTCCCAAATAGTACTAGTCCGACTCAAGGGTAAAGATTGAATGCGATCACAAGATCAGTCGTCTCATGACCGGAGATGATCTTGAAGCATAGTCGATTTCAAGGATAAAGTTAAAAAATCGTGGATCTGTCGTCCATGATGGAGTGACTCCAAGAGCACAGTCGACTCAAGGGTGAGTTTGAAATTGTGATCAAGAGAACGGTCGTCTCTTGACAGAGATAATTTTGAAGTACAGTCGACTTCGAAAGTGGAATTGTAAGAATATTTGAAGAGGACACAATCCGATTTGCTTCTCGGAATGTGAAAAGATAAGCCCGATTTGCTTCTCGGGACTTACCACAGATCTGATTTGCTTCTCATAGTCTGTAAGAAATAAGCTTGATTTGTTTCTCGAGACTTATGATGGAGTAGGAGACACATCCAATTTGCTTCTCGGAATGTGTGAAGATAAGCCCGATTTGCTTCTCGGGGACTTATCACATTTCTGATTTGTTTCTCAGAATCTGTAAGAACCAAAGCTCGTTTGTTTTCTCGCAGACTTATGATGGAGCAGCGAGACACATCCGATTTGCTTCTCGGAATGTGTGAAGATAAGTCCGATTTGCTTTTCGGGACTTATCACAGATCTGATTTGTTTCTCAGAATCTGTAAGAACCAAGCTCCATTTGTTTCTCGAGACTTATGATGGAGCAGGAGACACATCCGATTTGCTTCTCGGAATGTGTGAAGATAAGTCCGATTTGCTTTTCAGGACTTATCACAGATCTGATTTGTTTCTCAGAATCTGTAAGAACCAAGCTCGATTTGTTTCTCGAGACTTGGAGAAAAGAAGACACATCCAATTTGCTTCTCGGAATATGTGAAGATAAGCCCAATTTGCTTCTCGGGACTTATCACAAATCTTATTTGTTTCTCAGAATCTGTAAGAACCAAGCTCGATTTGTTTCCGAGACTTGGAGAAAAGAAGATACATCCGATTTGCTTCTCGGAATGTGTGAAGATAAGCCCGATTTTCTTCTCGGGACTTATCACAGATCTGATTTGTTTCTCAGAATCTGTAAAAGAAAGTACGAGAACTACGCCTCGTGGAAATGGTACGAGAACTATGCCTCGTGAAATGGATACGAGAACTACGCCTCGTGAGAAGAACGAGAACTGCGCCTCGTGAGAATGGTACGAGAACTACGCCTCGTGAGAAAATACGAGAACTGTGCCTCGTGAGAAAGATAAATATTAGGGTTTGCATTATGTATTTGAGATTGTTGATATAAAAGATTTCAAGAAAAAATTTCTTGTGAAAATCAACATGTTTGATGTTGAAAAGATGAGATTGTGGATATTGTCAAAATTTTATGTAAAAGGAAAGTGTTTGTTTGTCAAAACTTCTTGTGAAAATTGAAGAGATTGATTTTGAAAAATGAATTGAATTGTGAAATTAAATTTTGTTTGTCAAAAAGTTTCGAATGAAACAGTGTTTTATTGACAAAATATTTTCAAAAAGTTTTATGAGTCATGATTTTATGGCGAAATATACTGTGTGTGAGACTTCGATCAATCCGACTTTTCTTGATGTCTTTGTTTCTATGAGTTCTTTTGCTAGTACATCCTGACTGCTTTTGGAGCGTTTCAAAGTTAAGCATTAGCTTGTTGCAAATTATTTCGTAAAAATTTGCCCCAGTTTAGGCTGATAGTATCGAAACTTGACTTTTATTTTCTGTCAGCACAATTGCTTCACTAAAAGATAGTGTTTTCTTTTTATTTTGTTCCTTGATTTCTTTCCTAGCTGTTGTCCGTTAATTTTTATCTAACAAATTGCCCCAGTTTGAGCAATTGTCGTTTGTGATGATACTTTCTGTATTTTCTTTGCTCTCATTGCTTTGTATGCTTTCATTCTCTATCATTTCTAAAAATTGCCCCAATATGGTTGTGGAACCAGTCGCTTGTGCTTGCTTTTTTTTTTTTTTGATCAGTCCAAAATTTTCGTGTAAAAATTTTGCCCCAGTTTGACTTCTATTTTACTTCTTGTTTTTTTTTTCATGCAGGTCATGCCGAATTTTGTTTAGCTCATAACTGGTCATGATATGTGTTTCTATTCAACATGTAGTACAAGTTGATCTTTTCTTAGATTTTCAAAAAAAAATCTTAAAGTCTGAATCTCTAAATTGGAAGTATGCAACTTGTAAGTGAATCTCATTTGATAATAAAATTGGCCAATTTTTGGGTTTGGTTAATTGGCTATTTTTGGAGATGGAGCTTAATGGACTTAAGCTTGAATTTCGGAAAGTGGGACGCTCATGAAGCAATGGCTTTTATTTAGAAAGTGCTGTTATCGAGAGATTATTGTTTCGGCTTAATTATGGGAGTAGAGATGAAATATACAAATCCTGCAGAAGTAGAAATTATCCTCGAATGCATGTCCTTTGTTCTAACAAAGTAAGTAAGAAGATTCAACAACTTGTCATGACCTATCTAGTTTTGCCTAGGCCGCCTTTTCAGGTTCTCGACCTAGCGGGCTTGATTTTTTTTTTTCTAGTACCCTCATTGTATGCATGCTTGATTTCTTTGATGTCTTGCAATTGTACGTTTTTTTTGTCCCGACGTTGTCGGTAAGAAAGCTTCGTTCCTTGAAATTTGATGGTTGGGATTGACAGTGATATCTGAAATTCTGTTCGTTTCTTCTCAATGAGCTTTTCTGTCAGATTTTTCGATAGTCCATATGATGCAGCTTTTTCCTTCTTTTTTTTTGTCATACCTTAAGTTGTAACTTATCTTTTGACGCGAATACCGACATTGATGATGAAGGTATCCGGTTACTCAATAAGACATATACTTAAGTTGCTTTGCATACTCATACCAAAGTCACCGTTTGACGTAAAAGTAAACATGGGGCTCATGAATACTTCTAGCTACTGAGCAACTCAAAGCAGCGGAGTAGATTTTTTCTTTTTCTTCTTTTTTTTCACTTTTTTTTTGGACTGCATCATATTTCTATTGCTGTTGTAAGCCTTTCAATTCATCGGAGATAACTTTTCTGGTGAGTTTTGTATAATGGTTTCGGAGTCTTGTTTGGTAGATTCTGGCGACGATTGTCGTGATCATTTGGCTTGTTCCAATATTGACAGTAGTTGCTCGATTTTTTGCTTCTAGAATGCATACGTACAATGGGATACAATCTTTTGTTTGACAAGTTGCCAATTACTTCTTTTTATTGAGCATGCATTGTTATTACATTCTGCAGAACTTATACGTTGATGAAAACAGATGAGTTCGTGACAAATGGTAGAGAAAATTGGCCGATGTTATGATCAAATTAAACTCATTTAAAGTTACATTGCAAAAACTATTCCAACTAGAGTGGTCTATTGAAAAGATAAAACTTGATACCAGAAAGAATTTAAGCACATATGACAATCAGAAATGAACTAATATAGATCTCAGCATGACTTGGTGAAAGCAAACGATTCATTATAGTGACAGTCAAATGTGAGGATGCTTTATTTTCTCTAAAGATCACTCGTCTTAAAATAAACTTGTATTGATTTTGTTGATCCCTCTGTTGGTGGTGTTGGTTAGAGCATTGTTGCTCAAGTTAGATACAGACTTCTTTTCGGTAAAATTGTTTTAGCCGTGTGTCAGTGATGCGTGCGCGAATGCTTTTATTTGAAAAAAGAAATACAAATGTTAATGTATGACTTAAATAAAATCACAAGTTTTAGGAAATTTTTTTTCTCTCTCTTTTCCTCTTTCAGAAAAAGCAGTGATTATTTGAAAAATGCAGTGGTTATTTGGAAAAGTGTTAAGAATTTGTAAAATTGAGTTTTAATTACCAATGAAAAAGAAAATTTTTCAGATTGCAGAATAACGAAAACTTTAAAAAAAAAAAAATTACTTGAGCGAAAGAATAATGATTATTTGTATTTTTCTTTTGTTTTATTTTAGAAGTTAGGAGTGAATTTTGAGGAGAATAGATGTGATATTAAAATGTTTTAAAAGGAAAAACATATATTCACAAGAATTATGCATCTAATTCACGATATGCACGTGGGATAGATATGGGTATTTATAAAAGTTGGGCTTACAGACTACCTACGTACATTGTACGCAAACTCCGATTATCCCAGTAAATAGAATAGGCATACGCCCTGAGTCAGCATATGCGATGCAAAATTTACACCACATTTATCAATATGCATAAATGCCGGTAGTGATATTAAGGGTGCCTATGTTGGCTGGGCTTACGGACTACCGTGCACATTGTACACGGCTCCGATTATCCCAGTACCCTTATCTACAGGCCTATCATGGCTTGGGGTTACCTCCCGACGACCAATACACATCAGTATATCAGCTCGGGGTACTACCCAGATAACTTTTGACTGATGGTAAGGGCCAGGCATTACGGACTATCTACTTACATTGTACGCAAGCTCCGATTGTCCCGGTAAATAGGATGGGCATATGCCCTGGGTTACACGTTCGATGTAGAACATTAATAAAATATAAACAAAAACATCATTTATTAAAATAATTAAACATGTATTTTGTATCGTGTTAAATATAAATCTAAAATTATTTTAATCACTTAAAAACGAGCCTGACGAGTCCCCAGCGGACAAAATGTGGTGTCCCCAGTGGAGTCGCCATCTGTCGACGACCTTCCTCCGGTGAGGGGAAAGGGTTTGGAGTCGCCACCTAGATATTTAATGGAAATCTAGGAAATCGGGATAACGCACATTCGATATTCAAAGGCTCGTTCGTCGTTTACGTGTGCGGAAGACGGAACACCCCCACAGCGCCCCTCGAAAGAGGGTACTCTGTATAAGTGATTAAAATAATTTTAGATTTAGCACATATTTATTATTAAATATATGAATATTTAATTATCCATTTAAAATAAAATAATATTTTATTGTGAATTAGAAAAAAAAGTATACACCTCAATTTTTCCTAATATAATTGAATTATAAAGTATACCCTAAACTCATTTAATTAAACGTGGAAATTATTTAATATTATTATTCACTTATGAAATGATATGTACTCAAAGATAAAAAATTTAGGAAAAAGTATACAACCTCGATATATATTAGGTTCATTAGTATACCACCTATAACCCATCAAAATCTGACTTAAAAATTGAATTAAATCGAAATAAATCAATTTGGGGCCCTAAATGGGCTAGACCGGACATTTGGTCCCGAGCAAGGGTCCGACCTGAACAAAAATGGCTCGGTCGGTTTTGCCGATCGGACCCAGGTGGCGCGTTAAGCGCGTGCCTGGGCCCATGTGACTGTTTAATGGTCCGCGCGAGCGCGCGCTCGTGCGGCCCCAAGATGGCTGTCAAAGCGAGCAGGCCGAAATCGCCTGCTCGCCGTCGGACCACCGAAGATGATCGGCTTGGTCGATCGTCTTCTTCCTCCATACGCTTCTCTTCCTTTTTTTTTTTTTTTTTTTGTTTTTACATTCTGCTGGCCCGCCGGGCGTTCGAGACCGGCGGCTGTCGCGGCGCCTCTAGGGGTTTTCGACATGCCTGAACTTCCATGGATGATGTCAAAAAATCATGTTTCGAAAGCTTCGTTTAGCGTGCTTTTCGTGTTTTAACGCTTCCGGTAGTGTTCCGTCGACCGTTCGTTCGACCGTCAAAAGGTGTTCTTAAGCGTTTTTCAACCATGCTGAGTTCACGGTGAAGCGTCGAAATTTCGTTTCGCTGTTGTGTAGTGAGTTATAGGTGGGTGCAATTTTTTATGTATTTTTTTTATTGGAAGCTCCGCGCCGGCCGTGGATCCGCCGCCGACCGAGCGCCACGGGGCGTCTCGTGATCACACGAGTTTGAAGACGAGAACTAGCAAGGTTTAAGGGGGTTACCTCTGCTCGGTATGTGTGAACATGAGGCCGACGGTGCAAGTCCGGCGACGGCGACCTCGAACTCGAAAGATCGTCGGAGATGTTCGTCCACGGCCTCTTGACCTTCGAGATGGCGGTGGTGATGTCCGTCAAGGTCGGGCTTGAGCCGGCCGATCCCCTCCTTCTTCTCTTCTTCCTCTCTTTCTCTTTCTTTTCTTTTCTTCTTCTCTGCGTTGTTGCCTTGTTGGTTCTCTTTTTTTTTTTTTTCCTCTTCTTTTTTTTAGCCTTTTTTTTTAAGCCTTCACCTTTTCTTCATTCCAGCAACTCCCCCCTTTTATAAGAAAATTTTCCTTTTTTCTTTTATTATTTTTTTATTTTTTAATTTATTTTCGGATGCAACCTATTATCCACGAGGTAAAATAAATTAATGATTACACCCTATTTTCGGTAATTTGACTTTAACACTAATGATTACATTCCATAAATACTTATTAACCGGTCGATATGGTGTATGAAGTTGACTTTGATTTTATTTTTCGGACGATGTCTGTCACCGAAAAGTCTAGTTACGGATACTGAGATGGACCTTTGGTCGAAGCGATGCACTTCAATAATTCACCCGATTTTTAGATTTTCGATTTTATAAATTAGTTAAGCCAAATTCGTTAGTTGTAACTGGGTGTATGTCCGATCTGAGTCAAGTATGTGACATGACGTTACGACCCGGACAAAATGGGGTGTCGACACTCAAGAAGCATGGTGACAATGCATTCCAATTGGATTTTCCACCATTCATGAGTATGTATTCCGTGGTGAACACGGAGAAGCTTAAGTTGTTCAAGCCTTCTATGCTAGATGATGATCAACCTTTGATGTTGCCATCAATGGATGAGTTGGAGTTGGGGCGGGAAGAACCCCTAGTCGAAGATGGCATTGTGGATAAAAAAAAAAACATAAGACAGAGCATGAAGCAAAAGATAAAAAGTAGGAGGAAAGCCAAGATCATCACTACACAGGACGTGGAGAGCAGCAAAGATACTCGAGTACGGCCGGCGAGGGATTTGCCTTTAAGGCCCAAAGTGGTATACCTTAGAGGAGGGCCGCAAGGCTTTTCCTCAACTGAAGTTTTAGGTGACTCATTGCGGAGCAATGATACGTACGGTGGGGAGGCTTGATCCAGGATGCTCTTGGGTCAAGGTGCGTACAACATGACTTGGGTGCGTAGCATGCCTTAGCAGAGCATGAGTGCGAGGACGGGACTAGTGCGGGCGCGCGGGGGAGAATCGCAGCGTTAGGCACGGGCGCGCGGGCGCAAGGCATGGGCACGCAAGGGCGCGCATGGCTGCAGGAAGCCGGACAGGCGCGCGCGCGGCCAGGTGTGCGCGCAGGGAACCTAAGGGGCGCCAGCAGTTGCAAGTGGCTGACTCTTTTTGTCATTTTTATGTTCTCCATTATTGTATGTTTTATTGCTCATGTAAGTGGGGTATTGATTTTCCTTTGACCGGGTAGGCAAAGGGGCTTGGGAGAGCCGAGCACAGCATATCTAGGGAGGCCACGGGTTGTGTCGTAACCTAGAGGTTTTGTAAGTGGTTTTTGGAGGATAGTGTTAGCAAGGGAGCTAGGCACGGTGTGGACTGGCCAACTCTCCTTTTTCCACTTAAAACCATCGGGTATTCTAACTTGTTCTTCCCTAGATCCTAAATTACGTCCAAGGCACTCACGGCCACATCCTAGGACCGTGAAGGCATATTGGATCAGGTGGTGGCTCATATGACGTTAGGAAGTCACGGCAGACGACAGACGGCGATTTCTTCGGCGATCGAAACTAGGGTTCCCGCGGAGAGAGATCGGGCGCGAGAGGCGGCAGATCCGAGAGGAGACGGCCGAGGAGATGACGGTGGCGCCGGCAATCGGACAAGGACGGTCGCGGACGCCGGCGGTCGGACAGTGACGCGATCGCGGGAGACTGCACGAAGAGGATCACAAGAGAGAGAGGGTGAGACGAGCAGGACGCGAGCAGCTGGCCGGGCGCTGGCCATTTTGCTCGCCCGCGCGTCCGGATGCAAAACGGGCTCGGTTGGGCCGAGTCAAGTGGCTCGGTCGGCCGAGTCAAGTGGCTCGGTCGGCCGAGTCCAACTTAATTTGGGCCCAAAACACAACCAAATCAATTCCAATCAATTTCATATCAAATGCAAGTCAATTCAAATGCAAATCAAGTCCCCAAATAATCAATTAAACTCTCGATCAAGCTCGAAATCCGAAATAAACTCGATTCTAACTAATTGAACTCAGGAACCTCACATCCCTCCCCACTTAAAAGAATTTGGTCCCCCAAATCCAAACTAACACGCCCTACGCGCAAAATCAAACACAACGAAGAGGGAACGCAACTAACGCCCTCGTCGAAACCCAAGCCACGTACCCTAAGACAACAGGAGTACCCAAAACTTGATTTCACGCCGAAAATTACCGAAAATTTCGGCAGAGCCTCCCCTGTATTTCTAGGGTCCCAAACCTAAATAACAATTCTAACGAGCTACCTGCTCGTAACACATCCACAAAAGAAAGAAGAAAAGGGGCCACACGCCCAACAATACATTCACAAAGTGCTACCTGCCCACCAAAACAGAAACCAAAGGGCTACCTGCCCACCAAAGAAGAGATAACTCACTTCAAAATAGGTTTTACCTCTCCAAAGCCTGCAACAACGAGCCAAAGTGTCCAATCGAACACCTGCTCCAAACAATTATCAGAAACAAATGCAACATAGCATTTTCAATCCGCTAAAGCAACCAAGAATTTTAAACGGATCTCCCACGTCGGTGTACCGCCTGTGGACTTGGCCAGGCACGGCGACCTTCTTGGGTCATCCTCCCGTCATGCCTTCCACACATCGGGCGCATACGAGCGACAGGGTTACTCCAAAACCATTCAACTCAAACAAATCCAAGTTCTTAAATCAAATTTTTCGAAAGATACGAAGAAACCATCGGAAAGTCCTTAACTCATTCCGATCAACAAATCAATCGTATCAAACCCAACAGAACTCATTTAAGCCAAAGAACTTGAAAATCTTAAATAGCTAACCAAAACTTTTATGAAATGGTCTTAAATAACTTGTTTGAAAATGATTCCCAGTTTTCAACTAACATTTCCAAATAACATCTTCCTTTTCAAAATTCCTTTGAAAACCTTAAGTAAAAAGAAAATCAAGAAAAGTTAGACATTTTCCAATCTTTTAGAACGAATATTTCGAAAATCTCTTTTTAATTAAAAGAAATTGAAGAAGATAAATTGTTTTATAAGGAATTCATATCCGAATCAAGTTTGAGCAAAGGATCCTTGACAAACATCTGCGAGGGACAGACTCTATCACAGGATCACCCGTATTTGCCCCCGAACCATCGCAACCAATCCCTCACATTGGTTAGCGCCGTTTCTCTGGGCATATACGGCTCAAACCAAACCGAACTAAAACAAATAGTTTCGAAACAAATAAAAACAAGTACCCTTTGTTCGAAAATGTTGCTTTAACAAGAACCAAAAGACGAGTAAAATTCTTTTATAACATCTTACTCACAAGGGAATCATCCAGATTTTATATAAATCACTTGAACACTAAAAAATTTTACCTTTAAAGTACACGAGTAAAACTCGAATCAAATCTGGTTGCATTCAATCTTGACATCAACATTTTTGAAATACCAAGCTCATGCAGGCAAATCAAAGCAGCGAGATATCAAGTATGGTTATACTTGACCGAACAATAAAACACAACGCCAGATATCACCTCCGATATCGACTTACATACAAATTCAAGACGCAACCAAACAGCTTACTGATGCAAATGATTCACCATAAGCAAAACAATCAACCTTCATGAGGTCTAAGCCAAGCAAGCACGGACGAGGCGCAAACAACTATGCACTTTCCCACTTAAGAGCATGCATAACACGAAAATAAATAAACAATCAAGTTAACTCACCAAGCAACATACGTTAGCCGCGAGGTTACGATTGCCTATCTCTCCACAGATTCCCATACCCATAAAAATCTAATATTGGAAGTACTAAATCATAATCTTGCTCCGATACCAACTGTGATGCCCCGTAACCCGAGGGTCACGAAAAAAACAAAACAGTGGATATATTTTTTTTAAGAATAAACTAAAAGACAAGACGTTATGAGCTAGTACTTCCAATTCTCAATAATACAGTAGATTTACAATGTTAATTAAACTATACAGCGGAAGATAAATAAATTTACATCTTTAACCCAAAACCATCTTCTGAACCCCGTGCTCGCTCTACTATCGTCGACAGTCCCTGTAAATAACTGAGGGGAAGAAGGGGTTGAGTATATAAAATATACTCAGTGAGTGACCTACCCTGGTAAAGGCAACTGCCAAGGCTGCGGCCACACACCAAACACATACAAGCATGGTAAGCACACATGCGAAAATGGGCGGTTTTCCATTTTGCCGTTTGGGGGTATAAAAAAAGAAAAAGTTTTTGCATATTTTATTATTGCTACTTCTATATGCCAATGCAATATGCACGCATAACATAAGTCCAGGCACACAAGTTGTATTCTAATCATCTTCTAGCAACAGATGAACATACAACAAGTTATAACAACATGCTGGAGTAAACAACTCACTACAAGCATGATCTCACAAATCCATAAATTAGCATGCAAACAAAATAATACATGCCTTCATATCATAGCATAACTTTGCCATGAACATCATAACAGACAAGCATTGCCACCAGTCATTGGGAATTAATTGGGCAGGAGCCAGGTGGTAGCGGTAGAGCAACAAGGTCAAGAAGGGGAAGAAGGAAAAATCCAACGCCGTCAAGCAGACAACCAGCGTAGAGACAGAACTCACCAGCTCGGGATAGGTGGGCACGATCGGAAGCACTTGGCCGCCGGACATGATATTCGGCAGGAATACGATTGGAGCAGCAAAAATCCATTACCTCTTCTTCGGTGATGGTGCTCTTGGTATTGTACACATTAGCAGCACCACCGGGTCCAGTGCGAGAGGAGGAGGCCATGGAAGCAAGCTAGAGCAATGGGAAAACTCAAAGAAACACGAAGCGCGGGAAAAAGAATTCGAGAGGATGAAGAAGAAGATGAACAGTCAAGGTGAAAAAGGTAACCAACCGTAAATGGGTGAGTGTAAACTGCATTTATAATTGTGATGATGAAGATCGTAACCAATTTTCGATGATATCTTCGGTGGTTACGCAAATTTGTAAATACCGAAGGTAGAACAGCAAACATGCTGGTCTCAACCAATAAGCATAGGACTAACATGGGAGATCACTGCACTGGAGAGATAGCAAGAAACTGATTGATGGCTCGCGCAGAAGAAAAAAGACAAGAAAGAGGAGAACGGTTCAAAATCGTCTTCATAGCGATCAGAACTAGCACAAGAAGGACGGCTTGCACCACATTATAAAATGCTTTACGGGGAGAACGATAAATCAGCTTTTATTCTGAAAACTACCAAAGGCAATTTAACAGCAAGAAAACAGATCGAAACAAGAGAACACTACTACTAAGAACATCTACGGAATAGTTCGAAATACTTTTGCAAAGGTCTTCCAAACTGGGGGGTTTATAATGGAGTCGCGGATCATTCAAGGGCGAGGTATTACCTGGCCGTTTATGGCGACTCAACACGTTAGCGTGAGATTCCTTATTTTAAGCAAGCAATTACCTAATTAGAAGGAGAGCATTTAGGGTTTAGGGCGGCAGATTCTTATATATATAAATACTTAGAATCTAACCCTAAAACGGCAGACCTTATACTTGGCTATCTCCCCTAAAGCATAGTGAAAAGAGCATTCTCCCTCACCGTGGACGTAGGCATTTTCGCCGAACCACGTAAAATCTGTGTTTTGTGATTGCTTCCCGTTCATCGTCGTCAAATTCCTAAATCCAACAAACCCCGAACCATCAACTAGCATAGTCAGGTCCTTGCTAGAAATAAGTGTGGTTGATGAAGACCCTTTACTATGGTCAGGTAAGGTGGACTTATTGTTCTCCGCTGTAATAGTGGTATTATGATTGTCACTAACAACCGAATGTGTCGATGTAGGAATACTTGAAGCAGTAGAAAAATGATGTCTCTGATTATTGAGACTGGAATGGAAGGACATTTGCTGAGAAGGCACAGAAGAGAAGGCACAGAAGAGGTGTAGGAAAACCTGTTGTTACTGTAGGTCTGCCTAGATGGTGCTGCTTGTATTTAGGCAATTGTAGACCACCTGATAAGATCTGGGGTTATGGCTGCGCACTTGTTATTCCAGGTCAGGTTGTAGGCCTCTCAGGAAAAAACTCAATTGCTGAGCAGGTGATAATTCAGCCTTGTCCACCAGTGCTTCGAATGCATCCTGATAATCTTCTAAGGACTCGGTATGTTCAAGGGTCTTCAAATCCACAACGGGATCATCATAAACAAAAGAGTTAAACGTCAGTTCGATTTCTTTAGCAAAGTCATTCCAGGGGACTGGTCTGGATGATCTCCAGGGGACCGGTCTGGATGATCTTCTATGCTTGTTGAACACATTATACCACTGCATAGCCTTACCGTCTAAGTGCATTGAGGCTAGTTTGACCCTAATATCTTCTTGTGTTTCATCGAGGTCAAAAAAGTGCTCAGCCTTCATGAGCCAAGTCCGTACCTCCTTCCCGTCAAATCTGGGAAACTCAATTCTGGCAGTCATGGTAGGTTTTGACAAACCGGTGAGGGGCCATTGTTGATGCTTCCCGAGGTGTGTCGAGATGGGTTGGGCGAAGGATTTGGTCTATGTGATTGCGCCAGAAGGGCTTTCAGTTCTTCAAACTTGTAATCAAATTTGTCTTTGAGGAATTTGTTGCTAGCATCCATCTTCCTGTTGAGATCTTCATTGTGCTGGCTAATTGTGAATGCAATGGATTGCTGGAATTCTAGAGATAAGGATGTCCGTAATTCCTGCATTCGATCTTTCCACCTTATCCATATCCAATTGGTCGTCAGCTGACTCTGTTGCTACTTTAGCTAGACGCCCCATGCAATGGATTGAAGTTGAGGAGAGTTGATCTTGACTACAGAGTTGGATAGGTATAGATCTGATCAGAGCTGATCAGATCGATTGAATTATAACTGCCATGATCTTGAATCTGTGTCCTAGTCCTTGAGGGTTCGCTAAAAATCAATCGTCGTTAGCGAAGGCCCAAGGATTACTCACCGCACCATTTGTAACAGCTCAGCTAGAGGGCTCGATGATTCCTCTTGATAAGAGGAGAGAGCAACAGTAGAAGAGGCTGTCATGGTGATCTGAGGGCAGGTCAGATTGAAGAAGATGATGAACAGTACGGGGAGAAAACTCGCTGGTTTTTATTGATTTAAAAAATATCATAGTTTGATTACAATGGGTTCCTACAACCCTATTTATAATGGGTCGGCCTATTAACAGAATTCTGGTACTTCCTAACTAACAAATCAAGTTAACCCTACACTTCCTACAAATTGCATCCATGCCATCTACCACAACTGTATTTGCCATTAAAGTTGGAGTTATTTAAGATATAGTTGTGCCTCTTCCACTGCCACGTGTATCCCACTAACCAGATAAGTCTTCTCTTCTCTTCTTCATGCTTGGAAGATTATGTGCTGTTTATTTCCATTTCTTCTGCAATTACCTATCTCCTCTCTGATTTCTCTCGTAATCCTCTGATTCAAGGTGTGATATGTCCGGGTATAATCAAGTACTTCACATCAATTAATTAATCATAGTGTATGGTATAATTACTGATGAAAAATCCATTGAGACTAGAAGAACAACTTCAAGAACCGAATAGACATTTTAGCTTGGTGTCTGCATCAAACATTTACTCATTCATTCAAAAGCAATTTACGATTAGGCATAGAGTGTGTCACGACCCGCGAGCCGAGGGCC
>MJHO01000227.1:0-125738 GCA_002076135.1 Xerophyta viscosa | reverse complement strand
AAAAAAAATTCAATTATTTCATTAAGCAACATCTATTTTTCGCAAGATTTAAATAAATTTATTAGTTTTTACTAATTATTTTATTATTATCAAAATCACGCAACTTACAACACATCATTAACTAGATCATAAAGATATTGTGAGACAAAAAAATTGTTCTCTTTTAATGCTCCATATTGCATAGTTCTCAGACGAAAAAAAGTTATTCATCTTAATTTTCACAATAGGGTTGCAATAGAAAAAGGAATGTATCTCAGAACTGAGCGGGAAAACAGAAGCAGCTCGGAGTCCCGCTCATAATTCTCCTCGCCGCCGGCGATCCTACTATCAATCTCCAATTCGTCGCGATGGCGGATGCCGTATCATCTCCCACTCGCTCCGACGGTATCCCGACAACGGAGACGGAGAAGGCGGCTCTTGCGGCGTCCGACGGAGATGAGGAAGCCGTTAACGGCGAGACTATGTTCACGGACGAACCGGCACCATCACCCTCACCCTCACCGTCACCGTTATGGTCGATATGGTGGCATTTGTCGGTGTTGCTGCGTTCGGGATCAAAGGAGTCGGTCGAGTACATTTTACAGGCGCTTTGGCGAACCCGCAACACCGGCCTAGACGCCGCCGACCGCTCCGTCCTACGTTCACTCCTTGCGCTACCCGCTGAGTCACACCTAGATCCCGTAAGTGTATTCATCATTTACTGTTGATCTAATTCATGTGTCCTGGATTTAGTTCTAATTACGTTATCACTTTTGGGACTTAATTCGCAATACATTCTGATGTTCACAGTTATTCATCTCGATATTTTTGTAGAATACAATATAGAAAGTGTTGCTACCACACATGAAGTTAGTCTTTAAGTTAGGCCCGAATTTCAGTTATTCTGGCCGAAGTTCAGTTTTAAAACCGAATTTTAGGCACTTTGGGCCTTACTTCTGGGGCCAACTTCGTGGCCAACAACATTTTTTTGATATAGAAACACAATATGTTTAGCATTGAGTATCAAATTATCATTCCAACATTAGTGCTTTTGCAGCACATTTTAGATTAGGCAAAACTCACATGGATAGTTTCTTATGTTTAATCTTCAGCTGATTAGAACACTGGAAGAGAAATAACTTTAAATTCTAGCTAAGAAGTTATACAAGCTAAATATTTGTTTTTGTACATATTCTGTCAAAGACGATTGGTGTTTAACTTAAATTTTTTTTGGTAGCTTCTTGTCGTGCCTAACGAATATTACTGATGACGAAGATTCGTCTATGACATACATGCAAAAAGATGAGTCCACACGTTGTTTTATCCTCAAGATGTTTGCCCTGAAACTGCAGAGGTTTCTTACGCTTCTCCTCATAAGGTTCCAACAAGAATGGCCGAAGAACGAATGTTAAATAAGAGAACAACAGGTGCTGATATCCAGCTATTCGCGGTTTGCGCATCATATATTTTGGCCTGTCCAATTTAAGTGGTTTTCTAAAGTTAGCATGTTTCCCTTGTACATCAAGTACAGTTTGGTGCTCTGTCATGCTCTTTACAAGTGTGCAAGATATTAATGATTTGATAAGACCTTTTTTTTTTAAATTCAAACAGAGCGACATTGCCTGAGAATCCATGCTCTCTCTTTAATTGGTGCATTTGAAACCATTATTTTTTTTTTAATATTGATTTTAGAAGGTTGCTGCCTTAAACGCTATACAGTTGTTATAAAGCTCTTAATGCCTATTATAAATGAAAAGGACCAATCAATTTCTGTTGGTCTACGCAAAGCCAAACATTATACTTTATACCTATTAGCTATGGTGTGATTTCCTTTTTCCCCTTAGAATGTCAGGTTGACCTGTTAGTTATGTCAGTTGAGAGATCTGATAATAGTGGCGTTTGCTCCATTTTCGAGCTATGTTTGCTGATAAGTTGTTGTTCGGAGAGGGTGTGGTTATGTTTCGTTTACTACAACAGAGTAGAGACTTCATTCTTTGTAATACACCCTGTTCATCGACACCCTTTGCTTTCTTATTCATTCTGTAAAGGTGTTCGTTACGTGTTTAAAGAGATGACGTGTAGTAATGGAAAATGAAGAATGGAAATCTACTGACCGCAAAAATGTCTTCACCATTTTGAAAGGGTATTTTCCTGGTCATAATTTCTTATTGAAGCCGGATATTGTAGTTTGAGACAATTTCAAGGAATGCAAAAGGTGTTAAAAAAAGAGCACTTAATGCATTTAAAATTTGCGTCTTTCCCTGTTTATAGCATAAATCAAGATTTGCCTAATTCAAAGTTTTGGCATTTACTTTAAAATGCATTATTGCATGTTATAGACATAAACATCTATAATTTGTTTGCATTGAAGATTGGGGATCCCCTATGGTATTGTGGTAATCCCTTTCTTGTGTCTCTATGTTTTAGTATTGTTTTACGACGTGTATGATTCAGTAGTGTAAAAGGGAAGGAACTTTTCCTATGCAGTTCTTTGTATGTAATCTTTATTTTGGATCTTTGCATGCAGCTTCGGATGAAAAAGGAAACATTTCAAAGGTGAAACAGGGTTAGATTCCAAAGTGGGAGAAGGATGCATTCCAAACAATGCTCAAGTCCATGTACCATATACGAGATCAGATGTCTGGTTGCGTAAGTATGCCGCATTTACTATAAGCAGATAGCTGCAAACAAGGTCGTGTGTTTAATTACTTTGTTTTGGAAATCTTTTTTTTTTTTTTACTATTGCTGTCTAAATTCCCAGGAACATCTGCAGAATGGACAAGCTCAGATTGAGGAAGTTAGGAGATAGTACTTCAGGTTCTTATGAAGTAAAGAGCAAAAAAATGGCAGCTCGCATATCACTGACAAAATAGTATATGTGTAAGAACCAGTTAAAAAAAAGTCCTTTGCTTTGTTCCTTTTTTTTTTGTAATTCAGTATCTTGACCAAAATGCTTCTTTGTTGTTTCCTTTGGCTGGCATTCTTAACATTTGCAATCTTTGTAGTTGTTTTGCAATCTTTATTTGCATTATTTGTTTCACAGCTGAACTTATTATTACGAAAATCATACTTTACCTGAATATAATTGAAAGGATTCTGAAATTCTCAGCAATCCTGGGGCATAATTGAAGTTCCATATTTCAGGTGTTAATCAGTGCGAGTGCTTACATATGAATGGGTGAAGTGTGGACTACCCGGAAAAGAGAAGAAAGAAAAACTGTTTCAATAAGCAGAAGAGATTCTATTTATTCAAGACAAAGGGACAGTATTGTGGTACTGTTGTAGATCCGATCAAATTAATTTTCGAGTTTCACTCAGCATAGGATGCCATCAGTTGTTCAGAATTCCTCTGCGGTTTGATGAATGACGGTACAAAACAAACAACATAGAGGAATATAATGAGCATTAGTTGGTAACTACGCCTTAAAATACAATGAGAAACGAACAGCCTAATTAAAATTTATTTTAGGAAAAAACGAAATGCTACTATCCTGCACTTATGCTGGTAAAACATGGATCCAGCATTACATTTGCCTATGTTCATGTCCATGTTCCTAACGAGTCTGAAACCAAACTGTGTTTTCTAGCATGCAGCAAGTTGAATAGCCAATCAGCAAGTGCATCTTACGCCCTCTTGAACTTAAAATATATCTCGCCATCTTGAACTTAAAATAGAACGCATAGAGACGAGCCGCACAATTGTGATAGTTGCCAATTTTGGACAAGGCAAGGGAACAAGTCCCAGAAAGAAAAGAATATAGCAGTTAAGAAAGAAGGTGACTCTTGAACCTCAATGCGCTTGTGTATGTGCGCTTATATTTGTTGCATATGAACCTCGTCATTGGATTGACTCAGGAGCAACAAAGCACATGCGAAAGGATCATGTGGGGTACGTGAATCACCATCGATTAGCAAAGGCAGCTCTTATGTTCTAATTGAAAATGACTAAAATGAAGTGATTTGGATGGGCATGTCCCAACTCAAGTTACGCTTACATGATGTGTCGTATATGCACTTGGTTTTGATGTAATCTAATTTTTTTATTTTTAATACGTTGAAGTTAGATTTTGCTTTTTATTTTGAAGGTTCCATATTAAACATTTATTTAGATAATAAATGTTATGGCTGTTTGGTATTGGATTTGGATATCCATCAGCAACGTACTTCAAGTGAAACATTATGTGGTACATTCTCAACTACACATTCGTAAATCATGAAGCATGTCATGTTTGCCAACTTATAGGTAGAATAACCGGGCTTAAGTCTTATATTTGGAGGATAGCCAACAGTTCAACATGGATAGGAACGCTCGCCCGGCTGGATAGCTGCTGAAAACTGGTCTGTTGTCGTTTTCTTTTTGTTAGAGAGAGGAACAATGAATTTTGGTTAGAGTCATTAACCGGTTATCCGCCCAAAATTTGACAATTGTCAGATTCTCTCTCTGGATAATTTTACACCTTCAGTTGGGGGTGGGAATGAACCAATTTTTGATATTTACTAAACAACATCGGAAGACCGAGACTTGGAATTTCATGTTCTTCATGACAGTGAAGCAAGAATAATGCCATCCTAAATTAGTAAGCTAGCACGCTGCTAGGCTCACTCAAAAAGCCGACCACGAGATCTCAGCGGATATTTAAAAATCAAATATTGGTTTTTGAAATCTAATGTATTCAAACCACCATGTGGTTCACTATTTAAATGTATTTTTTTGAAAAAAAAATATTCAATATAAAATTTACATTTTAATGAGATCTATAAATTTTTATATATCAATGTTTCTAAAATATAATTCTAAATATGTATTTTGCGATCTAACAAATTAATGGAAAAGAATAAAAGACTAATCTGCAAAAAGTGAATAGTACATGGGCTGATATGCAAGTCCCCGAAAACTATCTCATCGACATCACAGAGTTACTCGACCTCATTCGTTCATGTTAATTTGGATGATTCAGATCATTATTTCACAACAATTTGGCATGTTCTGCAGTCTGTCAACTCTACTCTGTTACCTCTATACTAAAGGAGACAACATATTCCAATTTATGCATTCTAAGGATAGAAACATACTACTGTCATCACCGAATAATCTACTTGAATAAAAAAATAAAAAACTAATTGGGAAATATTTTTTGGAAGAATTGTTAACATAAGTTGTAAATGTTTATGATATTGTGTAAAGTTTCTTAAAAAATACTAAAGAAGGCCATATGTTCCAATATATATATTCTAAGTATAGAAAAATGCTACTGTCATCACCGAATAAACTACTTGAGTCAAAAAAAAAAAAGTGGGGTACTTTTTGGAAAAATTGTCAGCATAAGTTGTAAAATTTTATGATATCTATAATTTTGATATTGTTAGTTTTTCATGTTCTAATTATGCATTCTAACAATGGAAAAATACTATTGTTATCACCTAATAACCTATTTGAATAAAATTTTTTAAAAATAACTGTCAATATAAGAGTTATAGATTTTTATAAAATATATAACTTTGATATTGTAAATTTTTTCAAAAAATACTAAAGAGGATCACACATTCCAATTTATACTTTTTAAAGATAAAAAAATATTGTTGTCATCGCCGAATAACCTACTTGAATAAAAAATGTATACAAGATAAAAAAATATTACAATTATCACCTAATAATCTACTTGAATAAAAAAATAACACAAGTGGGAGATGAGTGTTATTTATCCTAAAAATAACACAAGCGGGAGATGAGTGGCGCCGCCTGTGTAGTATTTTCCATTCTTCTAGACAATAATTATTAAATGATATGCTTATCATCTTCCTTTGCTCGAATTAGAAAAGCCAACTAATCGTTTGGTAAAGCCTACTGCTAAAATAATAATAATAGTAAGGGTAATTTGCTTTTTTATGGCCCAGCTAATTAGTTTTTATATTTTTGCCCTCTAATTAGTTTTGACATTTTTGCATCCTGTTTGCTATGTGAAATGACAAAAATACCTTTAATTTTATTCTGAAAATACGCGAACACCATAAATAACACACGCGAATACCTACGAATACCATAACATTTTCGTATATTTTTTTTTTTGTGTTCGTAGAGTGTTCGTGGATGTTCGTAGGTGTTCGTGGGTGTTCGCAATGTTCGTAGGAGTTCGTAATGTTCTTAGTTGTTCGTGGATATTCGCAGGTGTTCTTAGATGTTCGTAGGTATTTACATTCGCAGGTGTTCGTAAGTATTCACATTCGTGGTTGCGCGCAGGAGTTCCCAAATGTTAGCAGGTATTCGTAGGTGTTCGCAGGTATTCGTGGATGTTCATAGCTGTTCGTATTCGTGGGTGTTCATAGGTGTTCGCGCGTATTCGCAGGTGTTCGTGATATTCGCAGGTGTTAGTGAGTTTTCGCATGTTTTTATAATTTTTCAGTATAAATAAGTGAGGATATTTTTAAAATTTAAAAATCAAAATCAAAATCAACTTCAAATTTGAAATCTTGAATTTGTATTGAAAATTTGACATTTGAATTGAAAATTTGAAATTAGACTAAAACTTAAATTTTACATTTGATTTAAATTAATTTAGTGTGTTGTCCACAATTTTAAAATTTGCGTTTTGGAATTTGTAATTTAAAAGAAAGAGTGGTTATAAAAAAAGAAAAAAAGCGAATAATTAATTTGGTATACAACGTTAGAAAAATTCATAGAAACGTCATTTTTTTGCTAATGTAGTGTTGACGACTTTCATCCGGAAGGATAAAAAGAAATATTGGAGTCGCCACCTAAGTTTTTATAGAAAACTAGAAAACCGAAGAAGGCACTTTTGATATTCTACGACTTGTTTGTTGATTACGTGTGGAAAAAACAGAACACCACCACAGCACCCTCGAGAGAGGGTACTCTTAACTAAGTGGTTTAGATTTATTTAAAGTCGAGACTCATAGTAATTGTTAATTGAATGATTTGAACATTAATTAGCATAGCACTTCTAAACATCGGATAACCACCTCATTCTTATCTTATGCTGATTAATGTTTAAACATAATAACTTGGACATTATAGATGTAGTAGCAACATATGTAATTACATCATTCTTGAATCGATTTATTGATGACATATAGGATTCAGGTAAGCCGCCTTATTCTCCTTAACGATATTCTTATCATGTTTTAAAAAAAAATAAATAAGTAAAGATTAATTAATAACGTTTGTCGGTGTCATGGTGTTGCGTGTGCGGTAAATGAGATGAAATGTTTTTATTTAATAAGGGCTCGCACGTTTCCGCTTCCTCTTCATCGCCTTTTTAATATATATTAACATAATTTAGAAATCGGCTAAACACCTCATTCTTTTCTTATATTAATAAATATTCAAATTATTATTTTTTAAAGTAATGTAAGTGGTAGAATGTCAGCCGTTAAGTAATACATATAGTCATGTTAGTTCGTGAAATTGATTGATTAAAATATAGATTCGGGTAACCGCCTCATCCTATTCTTGTATTGATGTAGACGTAGTTTCAATCCGTGCTTAGCACGAGTCATACACTAGTTATATTGCATATAGTAACCTTAAACATGTAATTAACTCGATTATGATAAATTGGACTACAATTAAGGTTAAAACTTGATTAATTATCCCAATTATCGATTAAAATTCAATTAAAAACTAATTACAAACGGATTTGGGACTTATTGAGCTGGACCGGACCACTTGGTCTGGTCTGCGAGCCATTTGGCTCACGCCCAAGCGCGCGCCCGGGTCCGCGCATATTAATTCCGCGGGCGACCGAACGACTGGCTTAGCCGGTGATCTCGTCGAGACCTCACCATATATATCTCCTAATGTTTTCGACCACCTCCGACTCATTGGAAGTGTTGAAAATCAAGTTTGAAGACTCGTTTTTTTTAGTTTACGGCTATCGGCGACGTTTCAGCGATCGTCAAAAATTGTAGTCAAAATAAGTGATATAGGGGTTTTCGACGTGTACGAGTTCACTGGTGAAATCCATTTTTCGTTTCGTCGTATGTATGATGATATTATGGGTGGGTGCAACGTTTATGTGTTTTTTTTTGTTGTTTTATTTTTCTGCCACCGTGGCGCGCCGCCGACAAAGCCACGGCGGCTTAGTGTGACCTCGGTCAAAAAGAGATGTCTATGAGCTTATTTTCAGAGGGTTACCTTGCGTTGTCCGGTATGTTGAAGTGTTAGGCCGACGTTGCAAATTCGGTGACGGCAACGTTGAGCTCTGAGGATCTTCAAAAGTGTTCGGTCGCGACCTCTTTAATGGAATGTCCTTCAAGGTCCATGAGCGGCTCGTTCAATGGGAGGTGCAAGTCGTGCAGGTTTCGGTTTGGATTCCGTTCGGCGCCGGCGATGGCGGTGTTGAAGACGGTGGGGGGTTGAGGGTGGCGCTCGGTCGGAGATAGAGGAGAAAAGGTTGGCGGTGGTCGGTGTAGAGGTCGCCGCGAGCAATGATCCCCTCTCTCTCTCTCTGCCTTCTCTCCTTCTCCTTTTTCTCTATTTTTTTCACTATTTAAAAAAAAAAAAATTTCCTCCTCCCCTATGCTACCAAACCCCTCACTTCTTTTATAAACAACCTCCATCACACCCATTATCCATAAGACAATTAAAAAGAAGAATATCAAAAAGATAATAAAAGAAATGATGGCGTTTCCATTTTTGAAAATTTGACTTTTAATCCTTTAATGATTACATACTACTTTTACAATTAACCGGTTTATAGAGTGCTGATTTTGACTTTAATTTTATTCTTTGGGTAAAGTCTGATAGCGAAAAGTCTAATTACAGATACTGGAATTGACTTTTGGACAAAGTGAGGCATTTCAACAATTCATCAGGATTTGCATTGTTGAATCGAGAAGTAGTTGAGTTCCAGCACGACTAGACTGTTATATGCGCATATAGTGTGTATCCGGTTTGAGTCGAGTCCATGAGACGATTACAATCCAGGCAAAATTGAATGTTGATAGATTTAATCGGACAAATTTTAATTGGGCATAGTTTAGCTTAATTAAGCCAATTAGGCTTAACTGCGCAATCGAGCTTAATCAGCCCCTTTTGGGCTTAATGGGCCCAACAATACCGAATAGGTTACATCGAGCAAGTTCTCTTTAATCGTGCTTGTTGGCGCCTATAGGTGCATTTCAGACCAAGAGACTAATAGCCCGAACAAAATGGGGTGTCTACATTTGGCATTGAAAATTGGTGCACACTATATATATATATATATATATATAATGGAGAGGTAGTTTTTGAGATCAAACTCGCAGATTACCGCGGAGAGGACGTAAATAGAAAGATAATAAAACACATAAATTTTACGTGGTTCGGTGATAATCATCTACGTTCAAGGGCAGCGCAGAGAAATATCTTCACTATGTAGTAAAGAGATACAAGGTAGCCGACTTTAAGATCATGTGACCGTCATGAGATTATATAGTCATCTAGGAACTTTAGATTACATAACAATAATTATGGTAACAAACTCCTTAATTAGGGGATAGATTTTCATAAATATCTCAAAGATCTTGACTTCTTTAACCGCATATTTGACTGCGATTTCTTCCCATATTTATCGCTTCCTTATTTGTGTATGCCACTTATTACGCCGTTAATAACGTGTCAAATGCGACTCCATCATAAGCCTCATAGTTTGGAAGTTAACTTTAGTTAGCTTTCAAACTATTGCTTGAGGTGCTCACTTCGGCCTTCTAGCTTTGCTTTGCCGATGCAGTGTTTGGTTATTTCAATTCTTCAAGTTGTTGAAAGCTCCTAATTGCAGAACCTCTGAACTGCTCCCGTACCTCGAATTTTCGAACTGCAGAATGTTCTCCATCATCGAACCCCCGTATTGCTGCGCGCTTCGAGATGCCGAAACACTATACTTTATTGACAAAATGGATCCTCCACTATGCTGCACTTGTCGGTTTATTCTAGCGGTGTTGGACCTCGAGCGTTTTGTCAAGTAGTTTCTTTAGTGGCGATGGTCAAATTGATATTGAGTTGAAAATGATGTTGGACTGATCTCAGCCGGCTTGGTTGAGCCCCATAGTCTGCTGATGATATATTGTTACAACGTTTTTCCCAACGAGTAGTGTTCTCCTCATAATGAATAGACGAGAGAACAATTATTGGCCTGAAAATGATGTTGGACTGATCTCCGCCTGCTTAGTTGAGCCTCCTAGCCTACTGATATTTAGATAGTTACAACGTTCTTCCTGAGGAGTAGTGTTCTCCTCTTTATGAATGAATGGGAGAACAGTCGATCCCGCAAGCCAAAATTGAGATGAGCCGTGCTGAATTGGTTGGAAAAGATAGTGACGTGTAATCCTTCGTCTCTTAGATTTCCAATAAGCTGTGCTGATGGCCAAGGCTTCGTCGCTGTCATTTCGGTTGCTGCCATCTGCTTCGGTTGAGGCTGATGTCTTTCTTAGCATTAGTGAGATGTAAGTTCCTCGCTGTCTCGCATTCAAGTCATCTGTCGTAGTTGCCATTATCCTTCCTGGTTCTGCTCAACGCAGCACGGGATCATGCTGATTGAGAAAACAGTAAAATTTGGCGCTAGTCATTGCTCCATCAAGCTTTCATCCAAGGAGGGCCGCTATGGTACTATGACTACCTGCACTTAGTGTTAATTGAATGATTATGACCACAAAGTAAATTAACCTTGAAGTGGTGCCTCGCCAACGATGTTCTGGGGTGGTTAATCACCCAAGTAATAAGCTCCATTTGGTGAAAGCTAACCCAATGGTTCTTCTTTTGCATTGACCACAGAAGAATTTGGCAGTGCATTTAATTCAGAGATCTCCATGAATATTTTTCCTAACCAACTGGCAATAATCCCCTCCAGTGGTCTTTTCTGCAATTTCGGGATTTTAAAAGATTTGCTTCATGTTGCTTCATATCTTGCGGGCGATATACAACCCAGCAGAATATTAATAGAATGTTAAGAATGACTATGTAGAATTAGTTTCATGCTTTTATGTGAAGGCTTTATAGGATGAACTCCGAACCAGAGCACAATGTAGAAGGCCAAGAAGAATCTTATAAAATTGATTCCATGCTTCTCCTCGAAGACTTATTGAAAATATAATTTTAACTTGAGAAATCCGAACGAGTGTATTTCACAAAATATCAAATATATGATTCCTGGCAAAATCCCGTCCAGTGCCTAATATAAGGGATTAACCAGATAGCTGTACTGAATACCAAGTCGGTATATCCGAATGATCGAGCTGGCTGATACAGAATTTACTCTCCGGCTTCCTCTAGAAAGCTCATTAGGAGTGTAACCGGTGAAGTTTGACTTAGTATTATATAAAAGATCGAGTTTAAAGTTACTGGTAATGTAATATCCAGACCGGATTTATCTGCAAGTGTGGTCGAATCATAATGCTGAAAATATAGTTCAGCTTGAAATTATAGAGCGTTGTTCCATGCTTCTTAAAGAAGGCTTACTGGAACTACCTTTTGTGAGATAATGCTAATTGTACCCAAACTTCCGATGAAAGACTTATTGGAATTTTTAGGGTTGAATATATGTACCAATATTAAATAATTAGTGCGGAGATTATCTTACCTCTAGGTAGACACAGGAATGAACGCAGTTGCTTGGTTGCCCTCCAAGCTTCTTAAGCGTTTCAAATTTATGAGAATATGGTTTCCAAGCTTCCCTCAGGAAGTCTTATAAGAATATAGATTCCAAGCTTTCCTCACGAAGGCTTATAGGAGCTTTTTACCCAAACTCTGTTGTTAGAGGCTTCTTGGATGTTGTATTTCTTTAAGCTTCTCTAAGGAAGGCTTACAGGAGGTTATTTATCCAAGCTATAACATAAGAGGCTTACTGGATGTATATCTCTCCAAGCTTCTCCGAAGAAGGTTTACAGGCGGTTCTTTTATCGAGCTCTGTTATTAGAGGCTTACTGGATGTATGTCTCTCCAAGCTTCTCTGAGGAAGGCTTACAGGAGGTTCTTTTATCCAAATTTTATGATAAGAGGCTTACTGGATGTATGTGTCTCCAAACTTCTCTGAAGAAGGCTTACAATATGTTCTTTTATTAAGCTCTGTTATTAGAGGCTTACTGGATGTTTGTTTCTCCAAGCTTCTCTAAGGAAGGCTTAGAGGAGGTTCTTTTATCCAAACTCTATGATAAGAGGCTTACTGGATGTTTTATTCGGTGCTCTCGTCGTAGGAGCTACCGGTTAACCTCCCTTGATGTGGAATCCGTATGCTTTGTGTTGTATGCTGTGCTGAAATTTTTTGATAATCCGCGCTATGTTATCCGATCATCTTCTCGTCAAGATGGTACTATATTCAGTAAGGGAGAACACTGTATTTAGGGGTGAACAACTTTGTTTGCAATTAAGTTGTAACCGGGAAGAACGTTTGATTATAAGGGTGAATAGCTCTTGTTTGGAATGACGGTTGATGTGTTCTGCCTGGGAGAACGCTTGATGACCAGGGTGTATTGGGGAATGACCTCCCAAGTTGAACGCTCGATTCTGTTTGCTGAACAACTCTGTTTGGAATGGCAGTTGATATGTTCAGCCAAGGAGAACGCTTGATGATACGGTGCCGCCTAGGTTAAACGCCTGCAGACGATGAGGTCGAATGCTTCAAGAGGAACAGCTGCGTGAGGTTGATGTCGAATGATGATTGATAATGCTTGATGACACGTTGCCGCCCAGGTTGAACGCCTACAGACGATGAGGTCAAATAACGATGATGTGTTCAGTCAGGGAGAACACTTGATGACATGTTGCTGCCCAGGTTGAACGCCAGCAGACGGTGAGGTCGCCCAGGCATGGTCGGCGTAGATCCGAAGATCGCCACATTTCGAAGCTACTCCGCTAAGGCATTTTGCGTCTTGGAATGCGTTGTATAGGGAAGAGGTTGATATGGCACGGACAATAATCAAAAGGTTCTCTTCCTTATACAACGTATTCTAACTCTCATACTAAAACCATGGGAGACATAAAAAATTGAGTCAGATTACTCACAAAGTTGGTAAACTTGGTAATCATGGATGGGTTGAAATTAATTGGAGCATCCTCCAGAAATAGTTCCACATAGCGGAGTAAAAAGAAGCCGTAATCAGAAAAATTCTCTTGCTGTGGCACCTGAAATACAAAATAGTTAGTAAGAGCAAATTGTTTACTGAGTCCTCATAATTAGTAATATTACTAAGTAATTATAGTATTAGCACATCAGAGGATAACCATAACACTACTAGATCATAAAAACTTAAAACACTTGAAATGGCAAATTGAATGTTACAATAGAAAAGTCACACATGGATTCTTTGAAGTCAAAAAGAGAGGAGAGTCATACGTATGGAATTAATTGCAAACATCCAAAGTTCTACTCTTCCAAGTGTAAGATGAAACATGTTACAGTCGTTAGAACTTAGTTGCTATATAAGCGATGCAAGAACTTTGTAACTAGCAGTGTAAATTCAATAGTTAATGTTATAGATATGTTGGTGACTTGGGTCATGAAGACATGGATAGTACCAAAAGAAGAGAGCAAAAAGTGTCACAGCACCTTATAAGAGAGATGACACAAAAGGGCAAGCGACAATGCAATGCGTTTTCAGCTTTAAATATTGTCAACCAATTTAAATCTCTGTTGACATTCCATGCAGAGTACCGGTGAGGGATGTTGTAGTCCCTCAATGTGGTTCAAAACTTTTGGTATCATGTTCTAAAAAGAACCGCTCCTGGGACAAACATTGATTATAACAAAATCGACCATTTCACGAATTAGAGAAATCAGAAAAGAAGGGGAAAAGCAACTACCAAAAAAAAAAAAAAAACACAAGAGACAGAAAATCTGCAAACGATTAAATCCACAAGAGACAGCAAATGTGCAAACGACTATAGTTTATATATTCATTCATACCTGACAAGCGTGGAAGTATTAGATCATTAAGAAGTATTCTCTGAATTCATTTACCAACACGAGACAAACCGTGACTTTTAGAATATTAGAAGGAAACATACCTCCGAACAAGATCGATAATACCACTATGGTTTCCTCTTATCAAATCCATATGCAATATACATGGTACTTTGGCAGCATCGCTGCATCATCTAATTAATAAAGACAAACAAATAAGCATAATATTCTAGAATCTGAATACTAAGAAACGGATATAGTTAATCCATGCCTTCTGTCTTAGCTGCTATTCCAATATGACAAATAACAAGCAAACTCCAAAGTAGACTGCAAGGGAATGAGAATAAACAAGTACCAATTCAGGCCTCACATCACCACACAGATAAAAATTGTGCATAAAGAGAGCGTCTTACTTGTAGTTAACAGGTACAAATATGTAATCTTTTTCAAATAAATCAACTTTCCGAGTCCATTTCGGACACGTTGAAAAGCTTCTCGACCTCCCAAAGCACTTCCTCTATCCCTGTCAAGATCAGCTAATTGCGAAAGAAAAAATTACTAAAGAAGTGGACCTTCTCTTGTCTTCAGGTTGAAGCTTATTCTTCAAATATCTGCAAAAAACAGAAGACATATGGCTGCTCAAATTCTACAGAAGATTTCTTAAGGCCTCATGTTATGAAAACACATCATATGTTCATCCCCACCAAAAAATAATAATAGTAAAAGAACGTTATAATTAGACAAACAACACTTCAAACAAACTGTGCATAAGCAACATCGGAGCGGTCAAAAACTAATCATAATTTCAAGAACATGCCCTGTGTTCTGTCCTAACTTAGTATCTTCATACTCTCAGTACTAATGATAGTTACAACTTACAAGAACATAAGCACAAAATTTAACTCATTATAGCCTTGCCTGTTAAGTACATTACTAATAGATAGTCAAATCTTCATAAGCTAATCAGATGAACATGTTATAACTATGGCAGCGGTATTGCAGATCCCATACCCGCATCAGCTATATTGGATCAGGATAGGCCTAAGCCACTCCCAAATATGATGATATTTTGCCAATCAAATAATCCCAGCCGGTATTGTGGAAGTCCAGCTGAGATTTAGGCCAAGCCCACTCCTTGACTTCTTCATTGAGGAAGATGTTGTGGGTCATGGACAACAACTCATGTGCTTAAATGACCTTTTCTTTTTGCTTGTTCATGTTTTTCTTTATTTTAAAATAAAGTCCTTCAAAGAAAAGAAATATGTTTGGTCTGATTTCGACACGGAGATCGCATATCACCTTCATAGTTTTCTATTTCGACCGGGATGTGCCTGTTCAGGCAGTTATCAGCACAACAAGTGCCCAAAATTTTTTTTATTTGAATTTTAAATTAATTTTATTTTATTTCCACTTTAGAAAATAATAATAAATGACTATTGGCTCGGTCGGGACAGCGATCACATGCCGTAAGAGTTTACCGAAGCTAGGCTCGGCACGGCATTAAAAACCTTGATCAACGTAAATGATAAGGCCGATCCCCATCCTGACATTGTGAACTGTGGGCCTAACTAATGGCTCTAACTTCATATGAATCACATCCACCATGTTGGTCAGTGCTTCTTACAAAAATGAGAATTATTTCAAGGTGTCTGCTGGAGAGTAATACAGCCCTCTAGCAGGTATTGATGAAAACAAAGAAATAATATTCCAAATTTCCAATCAGATACGCACACTATAAGCAATAACTAAAACTACCACGACTACTATTGCTTGTGCCCCAATTGCAGATTCTGATTTGATGCCATAACCAGAAGACCAGAATAAAAGTTTACTGTTTGCTTTTGAAAGATTACAAGGCTAATATTTGAAAATAGCATATTTTGACTTAATACATACTAAAGCTAACAAGGTAATTCATTTCATTTAGTGGTAGAAAGTAGCATATTTCTCTTAATATAAAGCAAACCTAAGAAAGCAAGTTCATTTCCTAGTGGTAGCTTATACCCATAAACAGAAATAGAAGCCAACTTTAGAAGCTTAACTTGACATAAAAGTCAATGATGGAATCGTTGTTAAATATCCAGTTGTAGCAGCTCAACATCTCTCTAACTAATTGAGCAGGTCAAATTTTAAGGATCACTAGAGATAGTTACCCAATTTAAAATTATTATGACTATAAAAAAGGAAAAAAGCTCACAAGTTTACCATAAGCGGAGGACACTACAAAGTACGGAGGTATAAACATTCAAAACCGTTACGTCACAAATACATCTGAAAGTTAAGACAACATAGCAATTAACACCCATACCAACCGTCTAAAACACCACAACTAATAATCAACTTGAAAATATTTTCTTGAGATAACAAGGCGAAACTTTCTCTGCAGCCAATATCAGATTATTTCATTTAACACGATTTTCTAACCAACGTCCTTGGACCATGGTTAGAGAGTAAACCCCCGGGCATGCGTTGATTCCGGACATGCCGTTGAGTACAGGAGTATACATGCCACAATCTTCATATTTAAAAAAAAAAATCTACCACTCAATAAAAAAAAAGGAAAAAAGTAGACAAAAGGTTAAAGAGACAACTGCAATTGAGAAAGGAAAACCTGGCATGGATGTAGATTCATTTCTATGCAATATAATAAACAGAACCTATTCTCTAGGAATTGCATATAAGAAGAAAGACGTAAGAATACGAATCAATTTAGAAGAAATTACACTCACTCAGTCACATGATGTCTCTGCCATCTTCACCACTTAGATGGAAAAGGATAACAAAGGTAAATGAAAAGAAGCAGCACAATGAAAACAACTTTTTTAATTGACTAGACAGAAGCAGCACAATGAATAGCATAGCAAAGGTCGAGTCTTATTAGCAACCAGAAACGGACACTATCAGCAAGAATTACAAGCAAACCTACAGAAATTAACATGTGGCAACAGAAACGACAGACAAGTGATATGTTGAAGGTGCACGGTTCAACTCGGCAGAACATGTTAAGTAGAATGACCAAGAATATTGCATATGCAAGTCAAAGCATACCTTTGCGTTTAAATAGTTTTTGAAAAATTGAAGTGAACAAAACCAATCCCTTTTTTTTTATTATTTGAGAGGAGAAACCTTATCCCTAGAGAGCCTACTTTAGTGAACCTATGTAAACAGGTAAACCCTCAGGCTAGGACTAGTTACCTGATCCAAAAATGTTTGGAAACAAGAGATAAGCAAAATTTGCTTGTTTCTTTTAACGACAGTTTGAAGGACACAATTAGTAATGTTTATGGAAGAAACCTGTGTTGTTTCCATTCTGACTTAAATCCAATTTCGGTATGAAAATATTTTAGGTTCATGCTAAGTATGAGTCACTAATTAATTACTGGAAATGGTATTCGTGGATGTGTCTATAGTCAAAATTAAGTTCTGAAAGGGGTATGATTCAATTATGTGTTTATAGGCAAGAACAGTTGCCTCCTAACTCCTAAGTCAGACTTATCAGCTTTTTTACTCTTAACTTTGAACTTCCATATATGTCAATTTCCGTGCGAGGGGCGCCCACAAAACTAACTCAAAATCGAGCTACATGATCTTGATTATGAGTTAGGGCAAGCTTGTCGGATTACTGTTTGAAAATGAGGGTTCAGTTCATCTAGAAATCCTCAAGACAGTAGTGGCATGATTTGGAAGCAATCATATCATATAGTTTAAAAGTGTTCGCTGAGCATGGAGTAAAGAAGTAAAGTAACAATACTCGATTATGATACAAAGTGAGTAAATATAAAGTAAGTTGATAAATCCTGCAGATGTAGGCCCCTTCAAATAGGTTCAAGTCCAAAAGGAGCCTCTACGACTAAGATTCCTACAAATCAGAATCTTATTTACTGCTGCACATGCTTGATTGACAACTAACAATAACAAAAGAATTTTTTTTAAAATAATGGCGGCACTGCCTTGGGCAGAAAAGGCAATAAGACACCTACCTTAACAATCATCAACTTTATCCTCGCTAACTTCCACGGCTCCAGCTCCACGATTTTCGGTTAAGTAAATTTCAACATGAGGAGCTCCAACCTGGTGGATTTCCATATGCATATCAGAAATAAGATAAAGGTGTCTAAGGTGATGGTTTCAGAAATCAAAGAGATCAAATAAAGACATACCATTTCACTCCATTCAAAATTCAATGTAAACATTATCTAGAAAGCTCCGATTCTGCTAAAAAGCATGTCCAAGCTCCCCATCATCAGAAAACACAAGCTTCAAACAATCTTTAAAAAAGGTTATCTGAGCTTCTGTAAAGAAGTTGGTATTGCATAGAACTAATCAGCAACGAGAATAAAAAATTTTAAAAGACAAACAGGCAAGTAAATGTACATATAATATATAGGACAAGAAACAGCAAGCATCAAGTCCAACACCTCAGCCTGTCAAAAATCCATGACAGGCAAGTTAACGTCATAAGCACAGCCATATCAAGAGGCTCACTCAGCTAACTTTTACAGAAATAAGAAAGAGAAAATATAAAAAGAGGTGCACAGAGTTAAAGTGACAAACATGGCTAATATTACTTAGGCAACTTAACCACATGCACAGAAGGTTGTCCATAATGGATAATGAGTTTGAATAAAAAACACTTTGGATTGATGGAGCAGTGATCTTAGAGAAATCAGATTCGTTGCTTTCTGATCAGACCCAAAGTCAAAAATGCCCATTGCTCAGCCATGCCTTAAACATTAACATCTGTTAACAGGACAACATAGAAACCCAAGATGGCACCGTTTTTTTACTCATTCTTAAGGTCCACTTAACATCGATAAAAAAAAAAAAGAAGAGTGACGATTACAAGAAACTAAAAGATAGCATCACTTGCTATTTCTTCTGATATTGAATAACCACCGTCTTAAACGGGATGCTTCATTAAACCTGCAGTAGCAGATTATAGCCAAATGAGATACATAACATATATTAACAGGATTAGAGAGAAAACACGTCAAAAGAAATATAAAAAAGGAGGCAAGAACCTTCATCATCTAAAAATTCAGATGCTGTAGTCGAAGATGATTTAGAGTCTGCTGCACAGGTTTCGTCATCATCAGAGAACACAGCAACTGGTATGGCTTAACAGAGTAGTCAGGAAAACTTGTACCCAAAATGCTTCTAGATAGTTCAAACACACACAATAATCAATTGTACAACTATGGACGATATAAATGTGGCAACAACTCATGCAGATATGCACACTATAAGCAGTAACTAAAACTACCACTACTACTATTGCTTGTGCCCCAATTGCAGATTCTGATTTGAGGCCATAACCTGAAGACCAGAATAAAAGTTTACTGTTTTGCTTTTGAAAGATTACAAGGCTAATATTTGAAAATAGCATATTTTGACTTAATACATACTAAAGTTAACAAAGTAATTCATTTCAATTAGTGGTAGAAAGTAGCATATTTCTCTTAATACATAGCAAACCTAAGAAAGCAAGTTCATTTCCTCAAGTGGTAGCTTATACCCATAAACAGAAATAGAAGCCAACTTTGGAAGCTTAACTTGACATAAAAGTCAATGATGGTATCGTTGTTAAATATCCAGTTGTAGCAGCTCAACATCTCTCTAACTAATTGAGACGGCATCGGGATCTCCTTTTGGATAGACAATTTCAAAGGGCTCTAAAATTCTAAAATTTCGAAGTCAATGAATTCATGGTCACATACAGGGAAATACCAAATGTCAGATGAATATAAACAAAAGAAACTAGAAACTTACACGCTAGTCCCATATTCACTGAATATGTTTACAAAATCAAGAAATAATTTCACGTTAACATCATTGTCGCTCCTAAAATTTCCACTTGTTTAACACGAGGACTATGAAACTTTAATTGTCCATATTAAAGCACTGAACTCATAACTTTCTAGTATAACGCTCTTTCTAACGAAGTGTTAGATATTATCGGACATTGATCTGTTCAGGGGAAAAATGTCATTATATGAACTCTCAAAAGTCACGGATGTTAAACCTGGGAAGTCATTTGCGTAACGCATGATTTCTTAACATCAATTTTGTATGATTACGTCGACAAACGATGAAAACATGTACAAAGCCCTAAGTTCAGGGTTCAATGTCATATGTCTAATGGTTTTAGGATTCGGGTGCCACGCAACAGAGACGGACGGCATGGCCATTTTCAGGCCATACTAGCACTGCAATTTTAAGATGAAAAAAGAAGAAAAAGAGGAAGAAACCATAGGCGCCGCCGCACACCAACGGTGAACCTTTCTTCTCTACCTCTTCCTCCCTTTAGTTCTTTTTCGTATATAGGTTGTTCATTTTTCTCAGCGAGGAGGAAGATGAATAATAATGTTCTTTAAGGTCACGCGTGCATGCGACCTTCAAGGTCACGTGCCTGCGCATGTCCTTAATGAGGTAAAGCTCCTAGCACGTGACCTAGTTTTTTCTTAATTATTTTAATACATATTTCTTTAAAAAAAATATTTAAATCATAACAATGATAGTTTATTATCGCTGCAGGTCGGTACAACACGACCTAGGTTTCTCCATATAAAGCACTAACTCAACAACTTTCTAGTGTACCACTCTTTCTAAGGAAGTGTTAAATATTATCGGACATTGATCTGTACAGGGGCAAAATGTCTTATATAAACTCTCAGAAGGTACGGATGTTAAACATGGGAAGTCGTTTGCGTAACGCATGACTTATTAACATCAATTATGGATGACTAAGTCTACAAACGGTGAAAACATGTACAAAACCCTAAGTTCAGGATTGAATGTGATCTGTCTCAGTTTTACGATTCGATCGACACCCGACAGAGACGGCTAGCACGGCCATTCTCAAACTTTAACATAGTTTGAAGAGCAAGAAAAACTATGCATGGTTCTTTAAAAAGGTAAAAACAAAAGTTTATAACACAAGACAATGACAAAACAAACAAATAAGAAACTTAACAGTAACTTGCATTCCATATCTTTCTGTCAGAGAGATAAGTTTTGGCTCCTTGACCAACCAATGTCTACCATGTACGCTAAAAACTTACTCTTACAATACCTGTGTGCATTTTCACCAGATGATGATAATCATATATTATAGACCATGAATGCAAAAGCTCCACTCATACCATCATACATATAATATTTGTTTTAGTATATATACAACAAGCATTTGTTACCGCGCGTTGCCGCGGTCATGCTACGTTATCATACTGTCGCAACTAAATATAAATTATATTGTATTTAATGATATTCATACTCGTGTCAAAAATTTTTAAAAAAATATTCATAAGGTACGCACCAAATATGTTGTGTTTTGATGATTTAGAATTTCTATATTAAAATTTTTAAAAATAATACTTCTAAACAAAATTTCATTGACTTTGCATTTTTAATGGATTAAAAAATAAAAAAAAAAATTATATTTTGGTATGTATGAATGTAAGAACATATATTTAGAGATATCGTTGGCGAAAATTTTTAATATCTAGTTATAAATTATGTTGAGATGTATCATTTTTATTCGAAATCTTTTTAAAAGATAGTCTAAATGAATATTTCTAAATAAATGTATCAAAACTTTGAGTATTATTTTCTACTTTATTGAGTGAATAATTAAAATTTGCTTCTATGTGACATAAATTATTTATTTATCTATTAGATGGTAAAACGACAGAGATACTTCCAAAATAATGTTTTATGGATGAAACTTTAAATATGAATTGGTAGATTAGATAAAATCTAAAACTTTTGCGTTTAAATTTTTTGAAAAAAAATATTTTTAAAATGAGCATTTTTCTGACTTCAAAATCTTAACGAATTAAAATTATATAGAAGGAAACTAATTTCTTAAAAGTAAAAAGTTATTATTTTAATTAGAATCAAAATTTTCATGTGATTTAAAATAAATATAAATTCCGTAATTTCTGTTGTGCCAATATAAAATATACATTTTAGATAAATTTTTTTTAAAAACTTTCAACACAAAAATCGTAAATTTCTGATGGATTTATAACTTAAACGTTAAAATTTATTGAAAAAAACTATTCCCAAATGATGTTTTCAGACTTTCCGAAACCTAATACGTTTTAAAACAAAATAAAATCGTATTTTCCGATATAACACAAAATGTATAAAATATAGTATATTATATATATATATACTATATATATATTAATATACATATATATTAAATTTTTGAAATAGATGGTTTAATATAAAATTCATAAATTTTTGATCGAGTTTTATAATTTTTTATTTGAAAATATATTTCTAAATAAATATTTTAAGTTGTCCGAAATCTTTATTAAGTTTAAAACAAAATTAAAATTTTTAAAAAGATTTAAACAAATAAATCGTATTTCGATAAGTTAGAAAACGTATAAAACATATTATCTAGAGTAATTTTTGGGAAAAATTTTAAACAAGAAAATCGTAAGATTATGATAAAATTTACAACTTTATAGTAAAAATTTTATTCAAAAAGATAGTTTTTAAATGAGTGTTTTCGGATTTTCCGAATACCTAACAGATTCAAAACGAAATAGTATCGTATTACAATGTGTATAAATGTTTAAATTATATATATAGAGATAATTTTTTTAAAAATTTTCAACATAAAAATCGTAAATTTTAATGAGATTTACGATTTTTATGTTAAAAAATTTTCGAGAAGACGCTCCTAAATTAGTGTTTCGGAGGTTCGAAATTTTTGACGAATTTAAAAATATTTTTAAAAAATCCCTCCGTAGAGTCACCGGCAGAGGCGGTGGAAAAGTGCAGTTTTGCACTAAAACCCAAAGTTTTTTAAAAATTACATTTTAATCCGTTAAAATTCGGACCTACAAAACACCTATTTAGAGGCGTTTTCTCGAGAAACCTAAAACACGAAAGTTGTAGCTCTCATCGAGATCTACGACTTTCATGTTGAAAGTTTTTCGAAAAGTCGCTTATAAATGAGTGTTTTAGCCGGTGCAAAATCAAAATTTATAAAAAGTTTGGATTTTTTTGTAAAATTGGGTGGTACTGTTGAGTGAACAGTAAAAAAGGGTGTTGAGTTTTAGTATATAGTATAATTATTTCTTCTTAGCAACAAAAAAGGGGATAAACAAAATTTGCTTGTTTCTTTTAACGACAGTTTGAAGGACACAATTAGTAATGTTTATGGAAGAAACCTGTGTTGTTTCCGTTCTGATCTAAATCCAATTCAAGTATGCAAAGATTTTAGGTTCATGCTAAGTATGAATCACAAATTAATTACTGGAAATGGTATTCGTGGATGTGTTTATAGTCAAAATTAAGTTCTGAAAGGGGTATGATTCAGTTATGTGTTTATAGGCAAGAACGGTTGATTCCTAACTCCTAAGTCAGACTTATCAGCTTTTTAACTCTTAAGTTTGAACTTCCATATCAATTTTCGTGCGAGGGGCACCCACAAAACTAACTCAAAATCCAACCCCATGATCATGATTATGAGTTTGGCCAAGCTTGTCGGGTTACCGTTTGAAAATAAGGGTTCAGTTCATCTAGAAATCCTCAAGACAGTAGTAGGATGATTTGGAAGCAAGTATCATATAGTTTACAAGTGTTCGCTGAGCATGGAGTAAAGAAGTAAAGTAACAATACTCGAGCCATGATACAAAGTGAGTAAATATAAAGTAAGTTGATAAATCCTGCAGATGTAGGCCCCTTCAAATAGGATCAAGTCCAAAAGGAACCTCTACGACTAAGATTCCTAAAAATCAGAATCTTGTTTACTGCTGCACATGCTTGATTGACAACTAACAATAACAAAAGAATTTTTTTTAAAAAATAATGGCGGCACTGCCTTGGGCAGAAAAGGCAATAAGACACCTACCATAACAATCATCAACTTTATCGTCACTAACTTCCACAGACTCCAGCTCCACAATTTTCGGAAAAGTAAATTTGAACATGAGCAGCTTCAACCTGGTGGATTTCCATATGCATATCAGAAATGGCAGATGTTTAAAGGTGTCTAAGGTGATGGTTTCAGAAATCAAAGAGATCAAATAAAGACATACCAGTTCACTCCTTTCAAAATTCATGTAAACGATATCAGAAAGCTCCGATTCTGCTAAAACAGCGTCTCCAAGCTCCCCATCATCAGAAAACTCAAGCTTCAAGCAATATGAAGAAAAGGTTATCTGAGCTTCTGTAAAGAAGTTGGTATTGCATAGAACTAATCAGCAACGAGAATAAAAAATTTTAAAAGACAAACAGGCAAGTAAATGTACATATAATCATAAGACAAGAACAGTCAAGCAGCCAAGTCCAATACCTCAGCTGTCAAAACTCTCATGACCAGGCAAGTTAACGTCATAAGCACAGCCATATCAGAGGCTCACTCAGCTACTTTACAAAGAAATAAGAAAGAGAAAATATAAAAAGAGGTGCACAAGAGTTAAAGTGACAAACATTGCTAATATTACTAGGCAACTTAACCACATGCACGAGAAGGTTGTCCATAATGATAATGAGTTGATAAAAATCACTTTGGATGATGGACAGTGGATCTTAGAGAAATCAGATTTCGTTGCTTTCTGATCAGACCCAAAGTCCAAAATGCATTGCTCAGCTATACTTAAACATTACACTTTGTTAATGGGACAACAGCAGCAAACCCAGATGGCCGCCCGTTTTTAGTCATTTTTAAAGTCCACTTGACATCGATAAAAAACTAAGAAGAGTGACGATTACAACTTACAAGAAACTAAAAGATAGCATCACTTGCATTTCTTCTGATATTGAATAACCACCGTCAGAAACGGGATGCTTCATAAAACCTGCAGTAGCAGATTATAGCCAAATGAGATACATAACATATATTAACAGGATTAGAGAGAAAACACGTAAAAAGAAATATATAAAAAAGGAGGCAAGAACCTTCATCATCTAAAAATTCAGATGATGTAGTCGAAGATGATTCAGAGTCTGCTGCACAGGTTTCGTCATCATCAGAGAACACAGCAACTGGTATGGCTTAACAAGGTGAAACCCACCTCGTGCCAGATTGCAACCACTTTGGGCACGACACGTTTTTCTAACCAGGGTCATCGGCCCGCATTGGACCGGACCTTGGTCAAGTGGTAAAACTCCGCTCTGGCGGTTGCCCCTAGACCAGACAGTGGTGTACCCTTTGGGCCGCCACCTTCGCACGCGTGCCTGAAAACGCGACGCGCGCACTTATCCCCTAGAAAGAAGGCACGCAGGATTCGAACCCAGGTGAGGCACATGCCTCCTGAGGCGCAAAGCCCCACCCACTTGAACCACGTGGGGGAGGCTAGTTACTGACATTTAAAAAAAAAAAAAAAAAAAAAAAAAAAAAAAAAAAAAAAGAGCAACTTGAAGAATTCAAAGCAAACAATGTATGAAACCTTAGGAGCAATGCTTTTCATACCATACCACCCACTGCACATGTGCACACAGATACAATTGCAAGTTGTATTAGTGGTGCATTATAAATTATGCGAGGATCCTTCAGTCCGTATATGTCTCACTAAACATAAACAAATGTGGCATGAAAGTAACTGACGAGGGTGCATGTGTCCGCCACAAGAGACCATCCGAAATATTTCCTACACTGATATTCATACTCAGAAAATTTAATATGGTCACAGATTTTTGAGCACACACCAAGCTCGTCCAATCCAGAACTCTCTTTATAAACAAAATGCCTTTCGACATGTCTATAGCACATATGCCAGAATTCTCTCTTCTTTGCAGATTTACAGGATGAATACCAGGAGAATCTGTCTGCTTATAATCGTTCCTGAAGTAGCTGCCGAAAAATGCAAAACGAAACAAAAGAGAAATAAAGGGTAAAGGCTGAGATTCTTCATACACCAAAAAGGTGGAAGGAAGAACAAAGTAGCTGAGGTATCATGATTCTAAATATGAAAATTGTCTCGTGGAAGGAAGAACAAAGTAGCTAGGCGATTCCTTCATACACCCAAAAAGGGAAAGGCGTTCCGTGTAGTAAGAATGTTAACAAAAATAGCATAGTTCTCTAGGTAGGTAAAACGAGACACTAAGCATTTGTGGAACTATGGACAAATAAATCTGGCAATAACGCTTGCAATTTCTCAAATTATACTGGTGCTCAGCAGCCGATCTGATATATTTCGATTTCTGGAAAATTTTTTTTTTTCCCCCCATTTTAGTTTAAGTTCTGAGAGGCGGGTTTTCCTCTACCAAGCAAAAAAAAAGTTCAACAAAATACCTAGGTCTTCTAGATAGTTCAAACACACACAATAATCAATTTGTTACAACTACGGACATATAAATGTGCAATAACTTCATGCAATTCTCAAATAATTACTATGCCCAAATGTGATTAGATATAATCTTGGTTTTGGTATCCAAATTTTATCTCTAAAATACACAAACAGGGTTCCTCTACGAGGAAAGTTCACCAACATATCTTGGTCCTCTAGGTAGTTTACAGAGACATAAAAATTAGTGGAAACTAAGACCAACATAAATGCAGCGTTAATACTTGCAAGTTCTTAAATAATACTATAGTTTCAAACTTGCGATCTATTACAATTATGTTTTTGTTATCTCATTTTTTCCAGAATTCTTGAAATCGGGAGTTCCTTTTTCACCAATATATCTTGGTCCTTTTTCACCAATATATCTTTTTCACCAATATATCTAGGAACTATCTACCTATTAAAAATGTGAAAAGATGCTTGCAATACACTTAAGAGTTCAGCATAAAAGTACGACCCAATCAAACTACTGGAGATGTATAGTACAGCCACGAGACCTATCAAAACAGAAGCACAATTCATGACTTACCCGCTTGGAAGAAATTGAATTTCGTTACTGGTTGAATTCTGGGGGTGTCAGGGCGGCGAGAAGAAGGTTCTGCGGCCTCTTCTTCCTCGGTGAAGTTGTAAACCGAGAAATCCTTCGGCTTCGCTGGCTTCCTCATTGCCAGCGTGTCACAATCCGGCCGACGAAGGCGATCGGCGACGATTAGCTACATATCTTGTGAACGAACCCACGTCGAACACCTTATTAATCGCAGCTATTCGGAGAGGAAATCAACAAGATAACCCGAGATTTCATTAAAATTGAAATATAACACCTACAAATATAGTTCTGGATGAAAAAATAGAAAAAAAAAATACAACTAACAGTCTAACAGAATCTGTTTTCAAAAACGTTCTTCTCAAACAAGCAACCCGCCTCCCCTCTTATAGCTGAGGAAGACCTTCAAAAGACCCTTATGCCCTCCGGATCACGTGCTCGGCATGCGTGCTCTTTAAAACTCCTGACACGCGGCTGGTTGAACGCCTGAGATCTCACTTTGGCTTCATCGGACGATCAAAATAGCCGATAACGATTCACGCGAGATTTAAAACAAGCGGTAGGATTGCTTCGATCCGACGGTGTTATTTAAATGGCGAAGTAACCGTCTCAACCGCACAACAGCTTCTAACAACAACATATCTGAAATCTCCAGCAACAACAGCATGTCGGGACTCTGACACAGCGACTCTCCGACCACCGCCGGCGAGATATCTTGAGTGGGAATCGAGGATTTCAACGGTCATAAAATTAGACGGTAGTATTTTAAGTTCTATTATTTACTTTGTATTATGAAGTGGGATGATGCTAGAATTTTTTTATTTATAAAAACATATTTTTTAACAATAATTAAAAAAATCTTTAATAATAATTAAAAACAATTTATAAATAAACATTTTTATTAATAATTAAAATAATTACCATTTTATTTATTAATATATTATTATTAATTCCAAAATGTTATTTAGTTTATTTAGCTCATATTATTTAGTTATTTTATTTATTTATATTTTAGGAAATAGTAATAAATTACTAAAATATTTATAAAATAAAAAAGTATAATAAAATAATATATTTATTATTTGTATCAAGTTTCTTGCTATTATTATTATTACTTTATTTTAGTTATACTAAAAATATTGTAAGAAAGTAGGTGTGAATTTTCTTTTTTTTTTAGAATATAAAGTAGAAAGAAAGTAAAATTTTTTATTTACATAGAAATTTTTTATTTTAATACAAATATAGCGGGTTAAAATAGCTAATAAGATTTATTTTCTCTAGTTTAGAAAATAATATTTTTAATATAATTAAAAATAATATTATTTTATATATAATTTATTAAATAATTATAATAAAATTTTGCTAATATTATTTAGAAATTTTATTTATTTATTTTCTCAAGAACCCGCACCATTGTCCGGTGTGACCTTCCGATCCAGTCGACCATCTTGTCTAGATAATGCGTGCGAATAATAAATATAGGTTTGGTGGCGTGGGATTGATGCCATGCAAAAGGTTGGGAGAAACACAACGGGAAAATATAAACGTACACTATGAGGAAGAGAAAAGAGATATTCACCTTATAGCCCTCATATTCCATATGAGAAATGGAAAATTGTCTTTTTCCTACTTTCAACCAATCTATATAACTACCGCCACTAACGGAGTTCACCATTCTAACTCAAGAGAGATAATGATGACTAGATCATGTTAATATGGGTCCCTCTTTCTTGTTTTTGCATTGAAATCACTCTAACACACTAAATGGATACATATAACACATGCGCCTACGCTTGGGGCCCAAAGAAGGCTTTCGGGTCTTATCAATAATGCCATCTATGAAAATGGCGTACTAAAGTCCTCATCTTCTACGGAGAACCTTCCTTTTTTGGCCCTAAGAGTCATAGTACGTGGGACTTCTGTACATCCACTAAAAACCTCAACAAAAATGAGTGATGGGCGACTCTTAATATGATGGAGGATCCTACCCCTCTAATACCATAGGTCACATATGATCATACTAAATGACATTTTGTGGCAATATACCTGCAAGTGCGACGACTACCTCGCTCCTAGACCCTAACATCTCCCTCCAAAGGAGGCCCACATCATGCCATGACCCCGCCTTCGGACATACTAGTTTGGCAACTTTCGTTCCCTCCCCCGAATAATCCTGATCTAAATTCTTTCGTGCTACCTGCCAGACCCTAACCCTATTGGCCTATTGTCCTGGCACGCCTACTCATAAAGATAAAGAGTACATCATCCTCATCATCATCATTATCATCTTCTCCGTTGTGCCATTACCTATTCTCCTCCAGATCATCGTCGAACGCCTTCCATGTCTAGTTCTCCGTTGTGCCATACTTTATAATCAAAATCTACAACTGTCTAGTTCAACATTTTTCATAAAAATATTTAAAAATAGGTCAAATAAGTCGACACAAATTTTATATAAAATTTTGTGATACGTATACGTGAATCCGACGGCTGTAATTCACGCCACAGACGATCCGCTCTCCCAAATTTGACATTAAAATTGCCAAATTCGGCATTTTGCTGTCTTACTCTTGCTTGTACTTCTTGATTGTACTTTCTGCTTTTAAGAGTTAAGAATGCATTAGTTGTGTTGTTGTTTGAAATGGTCACATCATATAATCTTGATGGTTTTTTTAACAAAGCCAAGATTATGCTTTACTCTATGACTCCTTCTGACTTCTCAGCGCGAGCCATTACATGAGTTGGTTGCCCTAGGTTTAGTTAGCCTGCTTCCTCTCCGTTCAAGGAGCGCTTATTCCCACAGCTTCTTCGAGGTATGAGGCAGGAAGAGAAAGAAAAAAAGTTGTCATTAGCTGTCAGTGAGTAGTAATAACCCTTAGGAAGAGACCCGCCTCCTCACTCTTAGATTCAATCCGGTAGAACGAATGAGAGGAAGATTAGGAAGACGCAGTTTGTCAAGGGCGGGACCCTTAAGCATGAGCGCTTGAGAAAATCGGTCCTCTTTTACTCTTAGGCTTGATTCGGCATGACGGACGAAAAGAAGAGTAGGAAGGCATTGCTTATCAAGGGAGCGTGTTATGCTTCAAATCTGTTGGAGAAATGGATGACAAAAGGAATAATCAAAGCAAGAAAAAGGCAAAATAAAAGAAGATGGAAGAAGACAGAACTATATTCCAATGGCAAAGATCGTAATTCTCTCCAACTCTGGTTCCCAACAGCAAATCCAAATGTAGGGGCAATTAGTAGTAATTACTACCAAGTTTAGGCCCATCGAGACAAGAGTATAACAGAAACAGTTGGGCTAACAAAATATGTACAAGCTATCCGGCCTATAAATAAGCCCATAGAAACTACTATTGTATCATCTCTTTCAAATTTACAAATCAATACGGAATTTCTCTGTCGTTACCAAAATTAGCCATACCATCTTCTACCTCCGGATCGGAGGCATTACAGAGCGACCCTTGAGTGAGAGGGCTTTAAAGGAGCGGCGTGTTCCTCTCATTCTTAGGGCTCTGTCCGACTAGATAGACGAAAGTAAAAGTGAGAGGCGCAGCCCATCAAGGGGGCGATCCCTAAGCGAGAGCACTCTTGAAAGGAACAGCGTGTCCCCCTCGCTCTTAGGCTTTGTCCGGCTAGAGAGACGAGAGTAAGAGTGAGAGCAGCAGCTTGTCAAAGGTGTGACCTCTAAGTGAGAGCACTTGAAGAAAGCAGCACACCCTCGTAGTCTTAGGTCTCAGTTGGCATAGTGGACCAGAGGATGAGTAGGAAGGAGTGACATGTCAAGTGCGCAACTCTTGAATTAAGAGCTTGAAAGGAGCTGCATGGCCTCTCTCTCTCTCTCTCTCTCTCTCTCTCTCTCTCTCTCTCTCTCCCATGAGTTAGAGCTTCCAGAAAGTATTTATTATTTTTTTTAATGCACCACACAGGTATAACTTTGGGTAGTATTTACTCTCTCTTACGGAGAAAGTAATCTCCTAAAATGTGTGGCTTGGTGAGCACCTCCAAGATCGTCATGTGACTGATCAAGGCTTGCCCCAAAACCTACTGTATGGCCTATCAAAATGAGAGAATTTTCACCTATTTTTGAAATTTCTATTGCGCCGTAGCATCTAAATCAAACTTTGGACATTATTTCCTCTCCTAGAGTGGAAAAATAATCTTCTAAAGCGGGTGGCTTAGTACCCACAAGATCGTCAAGTGTCGGATCAAGGCTCGCTTCATGACCCACCATATGGCCTATTCAAGTTAGCAAATTTTCACCTATTTTTATTAAATATCTATCGTGTCGTAGCATCTGAATCAAATTTTTTACAGCATTTTTTCTCCCGGAGCAAAAAAAAGTAATATCCCAGAACGGGTGGTTTGGTGATCACCCCAAGATCATCATATGATAGATCAAGCCTTGTTTCAGGAACCACCGTATGACCTATCCTGGCGAGGAGATTTTCATCCCAAATAATGGTGTAGAAAGATAGGCGCTTTTGGAGAAGAAGATTGACATTGCTTTAGATCTTGTAATTAATTCTTCACTTGAGCAGCGTGGCTTCCAATTACTTAAGATCCTCCCTCGTTATTGCCAATTTCGTGGCCTACATATAGGCAGAGAAAAGTGGCACGTTGGAAGGAAAGAAGTGGGTGGTTGATACAACTTCCCCTACTACGTGCAGTTAACCAGTTAGTAGCCTATTTTAAAATTTCGAAACTTAGTCTAAACATGCCAAGTATTTTGCATGCAGATACCTTGATAAGTTTATTTCATTTAAAATTGGTTTGAACATATTCGGATATGTGTACGAAAGATTATGACCTCCGAACTTAGTTCTAGTCGGTCTGAAGGTAGAGCGACCTTGATTACATTTAATTGAGTAGGTAATTACGACTCAATTAATGTGAAATTTTTGTAGTACCTTACAGTTTTAAGTTACCCTTCATACAAAATTTGTAGTTCGTAATCGGACATGTATAATTTGAGTTATCGTCGATTTTAGTGACGATGTATTGGTTCTGGATTCATCCTGAACATAGCTTCTAATGCGAGTCTACTTCAAATCTGAACCTGCATTCTTAAGATGAACCCTATTGATTCAAACGGTCATATTTTAATGCAAATGCTTGTGTACTAACTGATAAAATGCATTGTAAGTTCAACGACCTTAGAAATGTGCGTATCATAAAAGACTGGATCGATGCTGTAAGAAGAAATTAACGAGAAATCATAGAAGACGAGACGCAGTTTGCGTAAAAGGAAAAAAAAAAAAAAAAAAAAAAGAAAAAAAGAAGACGCGTAACACTAAGATTACATATTTTGATTTTGTAAAAATTATTGTGTTATAAATGTTAAGATCAATTTAAACTTCATGTGTATTGCAATATTTAGAAATGTACTCAACCATGTCCTGGAGGCTATTTTCTAGGACACTCAGCTTGACAAGGAACATCCAAGCACAAGGAGAAAAGGCACCACAAAAACACCACAGGGAACCACAAAGTCAAAGAAACCACAAGGACAAAAGGAACAAAAGAGAGGGCATCACAGGTCAGCAAGAGCAAAACTCCTCCCCTTATCAACTAAACAACAAAATCAATAGCATAATTCTTCACCGCCATCCAGCTCGATCAAAAGCCACCTTCTCATTACTTGCAGGTAGATAAGATAATGTCTTAATGGTTTCTCTAACTAGTTTTGGTCTATTTCTTTTCTCTTGTTTACTCGTTCTCTTTACTAGAGCTACCTCGAATTTTTTTCCGATCAACACATTGCAGATTTTATGTTTCATAGAGGACCACAAATACATGCAGTATCCTCATATATGCGACTTCCATTCACTTAACATGTTGATGTTTAACTGGCTAACATTCAGAACAGTACAACATATCTGGTCTTATAGCAGTACAATACTTTCCTCTCAGAAGAGAGAATCTTCTATTGCATAAGATTCCTGATGCAATTATTTATATATGCCATTCAGCTTTGGTTCGATTGCTAACATTCTCATCCATTTCACCATTACTTTGTAGAATGGAACCCACTTGAAATGTTCCTTCTTTTGAATATTTTCTATATTCCCAACTTCAGCTCAATCCTATCATGCTGGTTAATAGGAATAAACTTGCATTTCATATACTTGGCTTTGACCTAGCTTGACCTGAAATTTGAGACTCTTATGATTTCTCATGAAGTTTGCATATTATTAGAACAAAATAATTACCATATACTATATATATTTCTAGTAATTAGTAAATCAGTATAAATATATATGTATAAATATTTTTAAAAATTGTGAATATAGAAGTTTAGAAGATATAAATATACCTAATTCTAGTTTATCATTTGATGTATAAGTGTAAAAAAAGATCTATTAAGAGTTTAGAAGTAATTGATGTACGAGTTAAATATATATATATATATATATATATATATATATATATATATATATATATATATATAAAACTAATTTTGCACCTGTGCGATGCATGGTTATAAATTATATATATAAATAATAATATTAAAAAAAATTTATTTTTTAAATTTTTATACTTTAATTTTATATATATTATATTTTTATATATATAAATATTTTATAGATTATATAGTTATATGTTATTAGAGTAAGAAGAAATATCAAATCTAATACACAAAATTATTCGAGAATTGACATTAAATAGTATATATATGTATGATTTAAAATTATAGTAAATGCTAAAGTTTTATTTTAAAAAATTATTAATATATAATATAAAATATAATTACTTTTCTACTAAATTTTATATTGTATTTAGATAATTTTTACAAATTATTATTTTAATTAAGTATTTATTTATAATATTAGATTTCATATTTTTCAATAAGTTATATGACTTTATAAATTTCTATCAATTAATACAAATACAATGTGGCTTGTTTGGACTAAGAGTAAATGCCACATGGCACAACAAAAATTATTCAAAATGTCATGTGGCATAACGACTTTTATTTACCAAATATATATATATATAAATTATATATATATATATATATGTATATAGATTATTTTATTTTTTTTATTTTAAATCTTCTCCTTTTTTTTATTTTTTTTATTTTTGTGTTGGGTAGCTAGTTTAATTGTCGACCCTGGTGTCATCCGTTAATTGGCAACCTTTAGCCAGCGTGGATGTTGATATATTTGCGCTGTCCAGCGGGCACTAGTTACTAGTTTAATTGGCGATATGTTCTTAGTTTTGTAAATACTTATATTAAATTGAGTGCGATTCGGATTTTGTTTTGTGAATACATAAAAAAAAAGGGATTTTATAAAAAAATCATGCTTTACAAAATTTGAACCAATCAAACTCTCAAAAGAAAATGTCAAGTTAGTTTTTTTTAGAATATTTTATTAGCTCATCCAATAAAAAAACTAATATAGTTTGTCCGAAAAATTTTAGCCAAATACTAGATATAAGTGTTGGCAACACTTTTATAGCAATTTGGAATACAAAATTAGTCATCATGAACACTTTTATAGTCGTTTGGAATACAAAATTAGACAAAATAAAACAATCAATATTATTTAAAAAATATAAATTTTATCAAAAAATTATGAAAAAACTATATTTTACTCAACAAGAAAATCGGGTGATTTTAAGTAATTTTTTCGTAAATACCTCACCTCTATGTATTTGTAAAAGTTGTCCAAACCTTCAAACACATTTTTAGGACAGTATATAACATTTTTTGTGATTTCGGCAGCATAGGAGTTGCAGCAAACACCCATGTGTTTGATGGCAATATGCATCTCGAAACAAGCTTTCCAACGACATAAAGACTGCCCCGATCTGACCACTGCGCTCAAAATTATGGCACTTCGAAGTTACCTATGTTTTATAATTTTTTTTTTTTTCATATTGCGTCAAATCGCCGATTCGTCATTCGAAAGACATTTTTTTATCTTCTTCTGAGTTCTGACGCATGTACACAAAGACATCATATATGAAAGACAAAATATGCACTTTCGCTCAACTATGAAAAATGGTTATCTGTATTTAACTTTTTCGTCCAACGTCGAAAATTTAATACTACAAATTTTTTGATATTCCTCTATGTGTCGCCTAAAATGACATATAAATTTACTATTTTTTTAATTTTTAGATAAATAGTTATATTTTTTTAAATTGTGTTGATTTTTGTTTGTCTAAATAATCTAAAAAAAATTCCTCCCAAATTTCCCACCAAATGAGAAGTGCAATTTCTTTTCCAAAAATACTCTTTCATGACTTCAAAAAATTAGCTGTTTTTCCAAGCAAGATGAATGTGTCTTTTCAAAAAATACTTTTTCTCAAAAAAGTGTGTTTTTTAAAAAATACACTTTTCCTTAAAAAATACATTTTTTTTATGATGAGCGTTTTTTTAAAAGATATTCTTCGTACGTGGCGCTGACCTGATACGTGCAACTTTAATTTGACAAATAAATATATAACAATATTATTTTAATAATTATTTATTAAAATAATAATATTTAAAAGCAAATTCGAAAAACGATCTCGTGTAAAACAGGCCCAACATCCTACAAATACATCAACGTTCCCGTAACCGTTTCCGTTATCGGATCTTGATTCCTAACCTCTACGATGCCGGAGCTCCTCGCCACCCCACCGTCTCCTCCGGTGCCACCGCCATCACGATCGGCAGCGGACCTCTTCGGCTTCGCCGCCTCCGACTATCTCCCTTTCTGGTTCGACTCCGTCGCCTTCCACCGCCCCGACTTCAATCTTTATCTCTTCGTATCCGCGCTCCGCTCATCCGACCTACTGGAGGCTTTCGCTGGCAAGCTATACGCTTATCTCGCGTCTCTACAGGTGGAGCTCGTTGAGCTCTACGCTTATGTCGCGTTGGCGCCACTGCGCGCCGGCCTGCAGTAGCGTGCCGAGGCGTCTGATGTGCGGCAGGTGCTTGAGCTGCTGCTCTATACCGTGCATGTTGTCTTGTCTCCAAGGTTTGACCAATTACAGTTTTCTTTATAATTAATTTATCTCTCTTTGTGGATTACAGTGTCGCCCAATCTGCTGGTGGATCTACATTCCTATTCTAAGCTATGCATTTTCTTTTATGTAACGACCCAAGGTAGAAATAATGATAAAATATTCAAAAAGTAGTAAGAATTCACAAGGAAAATTTTCGTTATGATATGAATATAAAATTCTCATTTCGAGCCACATTCATCAAAAGAACGTCCGCGGAAGAGGCGAAGCACGTCCTTAGTAATATATTGTAGTTGGTTTTGGAACCTATGTGACCAATCTCTTCATATGAAAAAAAAAAAAAAACTTTCTTGAGCGCTACAACTTTTCTATTCAATTTTAAAAGATAGAGATGACACCGTGATTTATAGTAGTTCGACTCAACTGGCCTACGTCCACTCTCTAAGCCAGTGCTGCTGCTTGATACCGTGCATGTTGTCTCCAAGGCTTGACCGATTACAGTTCTCTTTATAATTAATTTATCTCTCTGTATGGATTACAGTGTTGCCCATTCTGCTAGCGGATCTACATTCCTATTCTAAGCTATGCATTTCCTTTTACATCTTTCTTAAACTGACTCTTGGCGGGGTTGCTTCACCTGGACCACCGGGATTGATTCCCCACTCTCCCAAGCCGTGGCCTTCATGCGCACTTATGTCTGACGGAGGTGGTGTGAGGCTTCAAGTGGACTGGTTGTTTGGATGCCCTCCTTGGTTGAGCTGAGTCCCACACAGGGGATCGGATCGGCAGAACTGGTTGGTTGGGATCCTTGCAATTTCAGAGCGGTCCCGCCTCCTGTCGAAATGTATTCTTAAACAAGAGGGTAATTCATGTTTCTTGATTTGCAAAAAGGTGCTATTGTAAAGTATAGTGCCTGCTTTTCTTTAAAGGTTATATAGAGAAAAAGGTTTGTCCCTTCAAGTAAATCTTCCTAAATTCACTTCAGCCAGGTGGAAAAGCTCATCAAGGAGTTGCCAAGAACCCTATAGATTTGGTAAAGGGAGAAGCAACTGCTACAGCAGAAAATATTGCAAGCAACGCTGACTTACTGCTGAAATTGGATAATGAAGTATTTCTCAGGGAAACTCAGAGCATGCTGTTGGAAAGAATTGCTAACTAAATGAGCAGATTAAAATTCTATATCAGTCGCGCGAAGGTTTGTTTCATTCTCTAAGCATTATTTATGGATATCCATTTTTCATTTCCAGTTTAGTTATGCAATGTTATTAATGATCTATGTAAGAAAGTTAGCAGATGCTTTAGAACTTATAGGCACTTCTGCTCAAAGTTTATATTTTAACTCCTCCATGAAGTTGGACCTCATTTATCATTGGAAAAAGCCATTCATCAGGGGCCCCTGACGGCCCTGATGCAATCTGGGCCGTCCGAAGCCCCTCGGATGTGTATATACACATCCCGAGGGGCCTCGGACGGCCCAGATTGCATCAGGGCCGTCAGGGGCCCCTGATGAACAGCATATCTCTTATCATTTTATCACAACGCGCTAACAATATTCTTCTGGCTACCTTGTTTTGTGGTTATTCTGTTATATTTCTACTTTGTATTAAATTTCTAATTTTTATAGATTCCGCGTTCTGCAAACGGGTGCTGTTTGACTCCATTACTTTAATCTTTGACACTTCATTCCAATTTTTAATAACTTATTAATTTTTAATGAAATGAGGCTTGTAGTCTTGAGGTTATAGTTCCAAAACCCATGACCTACTTGAGTTGATAGTGCAAGTGTCTTTGAAATGTGAAGGTAGGTCAGGAAGTTCATTTCTAATGCTGAGCACAAAGGATTAGATGACAACAACAACAACAACAACAACAACCACCAGCACCCAGTCAAGTCCTAATGCAGCGGGGTCTAGGGAGGGTAGATGAATGCAGCCATATCCGGTAGGAGGCTGTTTTCGTAAGACCCTCGGATGCGTTTGGGAACATTAAACTTTTCTTATGTGAAAAGTTTTTTTTTTTTTTTTTTTTTTAACTGTTTATTCTCTGTGGTGGAAGTACCTAATTATCTAGCTAGGATGTTCGTTCAGCAGCTGTATATTTAGAATTTATGAAGAAATGGAATATTGAGGCATTTTACAGTCGAGGTAAGCAGAAGGTGTTTAAGCATCTTTGCATCCTTCAGGCATAGGGTAATTGATACTTTTTTATTGGTGGAGCCCTGAATTCTGCACTTACTGCTGCTAAAATCAGTCAACTTGAGACAAGTTTTGCTGAATCAGAGTTTTATTTTGTTAGAAAGATTGAGAGCATGTTGGAATGAAGTCGTCCTCGTTCTTTCTTTATCTGATAAGTTCTTGCGGCTGACATTGCAGCTCATTTCAAGGTAAAGATTGACATTCCTCTCGACTTAATGGGTATATAATGTGTTTCGACAGGTTATTGAGCATTGATTTGCTTGGCTGTGAATAAGGAATCTCCTGCAAACAGGTACTCGACTTGTGTTTCTGCTTTGAAGCTCGCAAGCAACGGAAATGCAAGCTTTCTCACTCAGACAATAGCCAACCGCGTTTTTACAACGCAGCCTCGATCTTGGCGAAACACGTGTCTGAGCTTCCAGGTGGAGGACTTAGGCTTGAGCATAAAGCACTGTCACAGGATAGTTTTTTTTACGAGACTTTAAATCTATAGTTAGGGGTCATCAGCTGCCGAAAACATTCCTTTGGATCACTATTTACACACGTGGTCTTGTGTCTCTGGCAAGCGAGTCTGCTCGTAATTTCATCACGTGTGTGCCCCCCGCCGAGTTTAGTTTCATCCTACATGCGGGAATGCGCTTCGAGAGCAATATATGCTTTTGTGAAAGGTAACCTAGTGTTTTAATTGTGCATGTGGTTTTGTGGTGCATTTCTTTCTTATGCAACAAATTTTGGACAAAAAAAATGGGAGACAAACGATACTAAATCTTCATATTGTCAAACCCGTTTAAATATTCCTACTAATTCGCGCGGTCTGTGACGATAGATTCTATACAGAAGAAAAGCAATTTATATGTTATAGTATATTGTGTAATTGCTGCTCATCGAAGAGATGTCACATCGCACTAGACATCTGGTATCGTGATATCAGTTGGCATCTTTTACGCGTGCTTCTACAACACACGGCCCCCTCAGGGAGTTCGTATCTCACGCACCGATATCGTGGCGCTACTTCTGAGTCAAAGAGCACTGTGAGAGTGAGAGAGCCCAACGCGTGGAGCGGTTGGCTAGTGGCGTGAACTCATAGAGAGGGCGCGGAATCAGCCCCAATGTGAGTAGCGCAACCGGTTATAGAAGTTCAATGCGCGATGAGCGTCGCGAGATCTCCCGTCATCGAAATGGAGCGCGCACTCCATCCGCGCGACTGGTTCTCAGCACCTTGAGGAATATAAGTACTATGATTGGAGAGTATCAGCCATATCTGTCATGCGAATCATCTCAATGCATGCAGCGACTCAGAGCGAAGGCTGAGCCTCGCATGTGTGCAGAAGAGTCCGCACTGTATAGGCGCAGAGTATGAGCACTCACGAGCGATCACACTATTATCTTCTTCACTCACGCGCACTCACTCACTGGCTGGTAGACAGCGCGGCCCCGGGTTCTATCTCTGCGAGCTCCCGCGCCAGCACTGAACCGTTCTCTGGTAGCTCTTCTACACTATCTTGGTGAGCGCTAGGTCGGAGTAGTGTGAGTGACGACCGTCACACTGAGAGAGCGCATGGCGAGCGCGAGAGGGCTCAGAAGCGTCGATTCTATGAGAAGCTGGGAGGAATATGACAGCGTCACGTAATAATTTACACTAGCCACTCACCGCCCCCCCACGAAGTTCAGCGACGAGCGGTCTATACCCGTGACTAGAGATTATATATCTCTACTCGTGTATGTGTGCCGCGGCGATAAACCAGTAGTACACAAGCAAGCATGAGTATGAAATGAGTTATAGCTTTTCTACCACAGCTTCTCTCTATGAAAGAAGAATAAGATGGCTGAAGTCATTTAAGTTTAGCTTATAAGAGCAGCTGATCCTTTGGCAAGACGTGCTTTGATAGAAGCCACAGTATTAAAAGAGCAAGGGAAGATTGATATGATATAGCATCATTTTACGTAACGGGTAGCACGTGGTTGATCCCGTCTCGTCTGACCCAATCATTTACAAGAAGAGAGAAGAAGCTGCCACATACCAGTGGGTCGTAGCCGTTGAGTCACAACACTGGCCAATAGGCGGGGACCACCATCGAAACCTTCCTCGCCATCATCTCCTCTCTCTCTCTCTCTACGTTGCCTTTTCTTTTCTTTTTTTTTCACATCATAAGGAGTAAGTTTTTTTTTTACTAAAAAGCCGCAATTTTTGTTTAGTTTATTTTATTTTTCTATTATAAACAATTAAGAAAATATATAAAATGTATGATCGGCACGGTCGGCATGGCACCGAAACTCATTCGGCACGGTGCATAAAACCTTGTGATACATTTAGGAACTCTTTAAATCTTTCATGTTTGGTGCTTTTAGTGGTAACAACTTAACTCACATATTAGGCTAAGGCTTCTTTAGTTATGGAGGTCGAAGCAGTCTAGTAATTGCAGTTCTTTCCTGACTTCTCTAACCTAATACTACAAGACGGTGCACCTTCGATGCATGTGCCAGAAAAAAACTTATAAAAAGGTTAGAATTTTTTTAAATATCCTGATACAGCTTGCAACTTAAGTTTCTTCTCCACCTTCAAAACCTGATAATAACAACAGTAATAAAACTAATTATACAAAAAAAAAATCGGAGATAATATTCTAAAGAAAAGAATATTAATAGGACTGAAAAAATAAAATTGTAAATAAAATTTTCACCGCGGTACCTTGCCGGAGACAACGATTAACGGGTAAAGAGGAAGGGGGAGGGAGAGAGAGAGAGAGAGAGAGAGAGAGAGAGAGAGAGAGAGAGAGAGAGATGGTGACGCACTTTGCTGGTTGAGGGTGAGAAACATATCAATAACCAAATATATTAATGTTAAAATTTGTAGTTTTTTAGGATTTCTTTGTTGTGTTAACTTCGATTTGAACCAGTTACTGTTTTAAAGATAGATGTTACATCTCAGAAATTTATTCCAACAGCGTTAACTTCTCTGAATTCAATGCAGGAATTGAGACAGCTAAAAGGAATCTCAGCAACATACAGGATGACCAATAAGGTTCCTGTTAGGCATTGATCGACCCTACGTATCAGGGATTTTACTATCTTGAAGGTATGTTAGTTCTGTATGGTTTCTTAGGATTTTGAGTTAATGCAAAATTATCATGTAACTTTATCTTTGCTGTGCTAAATTTGGCAATATGTTTATCTTAAAGTTTTTGACAAGTTTTATGGATACGTGTATGTGTATGCATAGTTATATGTTTAGGTGTAGGCATATGCCTAGTCGTATATGTAGGGTATGGGTAGTGCATGGGTTTGGTATGTGTATGTGAATTGTATATGTACGTTGTATATGTATGAGTATGTGTATGTATACGTGTATGGTTTTTGTGTAATAATTGTAGTTATAGGTGTATTGTTTATGAGTACGGGTATGACTATGTTGTATTGGTATGTGTATGTGTATGTGTAGCTTTCATTTTGTATGTTGTACGTGGTTTATGGTGTATGTGTATTTGTATCTTGCATTTTGTATGTTGTATGTGGTGTAGGGGGTGTATGTGTATAGTATGTGTATGGGTATGTTATATGGATATGTGTATGTGTATTTTTATATTGAATGTGTATATTGTATGTTGTATTGTGTGTTGAATTTATGTGTATGTGTAGTTTGTTGTATGCGGATGTGTATGGGTATTGGTAAATGTGTTTGTTATATGGGTTATGTGTATGTATATGAAGATGTAGGTGTAAGTTGTAGACATATGTGTATGGATTTGAGAATGAGTATGTGTACGTTGTGTGTTGTATGTTGTATGTGTATTGGTGTATTTATGGATATGGGCATGAGTATAGGTATGTGTATGTTGTCTGTTGTATGCATATTTTGTATGTGTACGTTGTATGCTATATGTTGTATGTTGTATGTTGTATATTTATGTATGTGCATATATATATTTTTACCGTATGTTGTATGGGTTTGTTGTTTGTGGATGTATTTTGTATATTGTGTTGCATGTGTATGTTGTAGGTTGTGTTTTTGCACGTTATGTGTTGCATATCAAAACCCTTGTTTTTCATCATGTTTCCTCTTTACAGTTATTTCCTTTTGATTTTCCCTAAAAATGCTAAAATTAAGGTTCTGACATTGGTACTAGAATGCTTGCTTTTGAGAAGAAGCCTTTGTTAACTACTTATTGTAGTAAGTTATTTTCTGTTTTCTTGTAAAACGGTTTTTAAAGTGTTAAGCCAAAACCTTTGTCGTAACTTAATAGCCACTTGTCTTGCCTTCAGCCAATACCACTTACAAAGGTAAAATCACCTACTAGAATTGGGGACGTTAAAAAATTATGGCCTTAGATATGGAAAGAGATCAAGATGATGTACAGATTCTACGAAGAGACATGGTAAAATGCCTTTCTGCCTCCATCCATTCTGATACCACCTTTAGAAAGTTTTTTTTTTCCTAAGAATGTTATATTGAGATTTGGCAATGCTAGCAGAATGCTCGCTGCAGAGAGTCAGCCCATGTTATTACCTGATTCCACTTAGGCATTCTTTATTTTCTTGTACAATGTTTTTTAAAATGTTAAGCCAAAAAATGGTAACTTTATAACCACTTGCCTTGCAGTCGGCCAACTCTACCTGCAAAGGGAAAATCACCTACTAGAAATGGGGATGTAAACAATGATATCTTAGGGCATGGAAAGAGGTCAAGATAATGTAAAAATTCTAGGAGAGATATACGGTAAAGTGACTTTCTGCTTTTCTTTGACCAAAAATAGTGCTTTTCTGCTTCCATCCATTCAGATACCATCTTCAGAAAATTATGCGAATGAGTAAGCAATTATCCTTTGTCTTCATCTTGAAAAAGCTCGTATTCAGTTCGGATTTCAAGTGATAAATTCTTGTAATTAAATAGAGACTCTCTTAGCTTTAGTATAGTTAGTAATTTTTCGATGCTTGACTGTTTACCTCTATGATGCTTTATCTAACTTATAAGAAACCTATCAATGCACTTAGGGAACGAGCGTCCAACGCTTGTTATCCTTTTCTTATGCTTGAGCGTACAGCACAGTCAACCAACGGTTGTTATCCTTTTCTTATGCTTGCCCGTACTTATGCAGGCCTAATTGCTTCATGCTTATTGCTTAAGAATATTCAAATACATTTCATGAAAAAGTAGAAGCCATGACTAACGAGTGTATTTTTTCCAAACAAGAAAAAGAGCAACGATAGTATTTATTTAGATAGTAAATTACTCCTACAGTGGCACAAAATGTTAAAATACAACTGTTAATGGATATTTTGTTTTATAGGAGCTGAGAAAGCACATAGCTTTGTCAGCAGCACTACAAGTGACAAGTCTGCAATACATACCAATACTATCTCAAAATACAAGTCAAAAAATAATACCAGAGAACCAATTTCATGTTATATATAACATGCATAGTGTTTCACATGTAATTTGCAGAATCTAGATAATATCTTAAATGTTAGCCCACAACAAGAAGGACAGGAATCCTCTGCCCCCACTCTATATCTCCAATTTCTATCCCCCCACTCCAAATAAATACGTACATATAATTTAAAAAAAAACTTTCAACATAAAAGTTATAGATTTCATGAGATCTACAGTTTTTATATTAATTTTTTTTTTTTTTGTAAAAAAATACTTTTAAAAAGGTGCTTGAGGGTTCCAAAATCTTAACGGATTTAAAAATAGTTTTAAAAGCTCGTGAAGACGTTAAAACTTTGGAGCCTTAGAACAACTATTTAAAAGAATTTTCTGAAAAGAAAACTTTTAACATAAGAGTTGTAATCTCATCGAAATTTACAAATTTTATGTTGAAATTTTTTTCAAAAAATACATGTAAGTATTTATTTAGAGTGTGGGAATAGAAATTAAGGACATAAAGTGGTGGCAATGGTCCCGCTGAAGGTGATAAAATGATAAGAAATCATAAAAAAAAAACTTGGGAACTTAAGCATAATTATAGTTGCTACAGATAGCACGGAAATCCAAAAGAAGTGAAGGCATAGCATATACAGACAGAAGATGAACAGGAGAGAAAAAGTCTTTCGAAGATTTCAAGAAAGATGAGAACAAAATCTATTCTCCACCATTATCAACAATTTCTGGGGGCCCACTGGAATATTAAGACCCCTGCAAAGAATGTTTGCTAACTTTAATTTAATTTAATAGAAACTAATAGCAACAGTTTAAGAGTTAATCTTTACTTATTAGCACAAATAAATAGGAAGCAATTTATGGTATCCAAAATTAGTCGAAGAAAACAAGACTCATCTAGAAAATTCACCAAAAAAAATGATGCATCCAGCACAGCTTTAGTTCTTCCGCATGCAACATGTAGTTGTCTTCCTATGAAGTCTTACCAACACCACCTTGTTAGAAACTTAGAAGTAATTTAAGATTCGCTAAAAGAGTAGCTAACAAAATTATTTGATAATCTAATAGCAAGCACTGCAACAAATAAAAATGGGATTTCACCAGAGAGAATTATTTCATAACTGAACAACATCCAGTGAGAACGAGCATTCAGTTGTCTACATTTTTAAATATATATATATATATATATATATATATATATATATATATATATATATATATATATAAACTGAGATTTTAGTTTCACAATTTATGGTGAGGCAACCACAATGCCTGCCAACAATTAAGTTTAGCTAAAGTAAGCAAAGATGAGTCCGTTTATTACCAAAAATTAGCTAACATTCCCTAGCTAAAACTTTCAATGCCAGCCTACAATTTATGGTTATAGTATAAAAATATAATATACAAAACTTTCAATGAATTTAATAACCCACCAATAGCTGCTCGTGATTTGCTTCGACTTCCCTTCCTACATAAACGCAAGATTGATTAAGACCACACAATACATTTATATATAACTGATACATTGCAAAAGCAACAAAGCAAGCAACAGCTCTTCCAGATTTCACGTATATAGGCTGATACATACAAGTCAAAAGGGGAAATACCATATGGCCAAAAACTCATGGAGCAAATACAACATTTCTGGAATACAACTACTGAATTCTGGAAAGGGCTGCATCTAATATAAGCTACATAGGGGGTAAGACAAGGCAAGAGACCTTATCATATACAAAAAAAATTTGACGAGGGATCATGGGCGAAGAAAAGTAAGTTTATCAGATTTTATAGTTTTTAATTTAACCTTCTACGACTATGTTAAAGGCAAAACTCCTTCAGGTTCGACGGCAAGATCAATCAACTACAGAGAAAAAACAAGAAACACTCCCAATTGAAACAAAAAGGAAGAGAGAAAGAAATAAGATAGAAAGACTAGAAAGAAGAAAATAACCTCCATTCTGTTTTTGTGGCTAGTCATCAAGGATCTAAATTTTCTTCATCATCTCTGATATGTATTTAAGTAGAAAGAGAAGCTGGATAGAATTTCATACTGAAAAATTAATAATTAAATCAACAAATCCTAACTGAAAAAATAGTAAAACTACCTTTTGAAGAATGACAGAGAAGACTTCCCAAAGTTGATGATGATGATCCTTAAGGTGTCTAAGCCATCATTCGTGCTCCATAGATAATATAAGGAACAAGCCTGAAAAAACCCTAACAGTGCAAAAGAGTGTATATTCTCATAGATAAATAGACCCACACTGTTTACTATATTTAACCGAACAAACTAAGAAAGAGTGTATATTCTCATGCAATCATCAACTAACAGGTACCAAAAATAGGACAGAAAAATGGTGCTAGCCGTTATTTGAAATTCATTAAAATTTCATATGTATGTAATAACATTTACCGTGCCACCCATCATCCACAGATGTGTATTGCATATGCTGAGGATCTCTGCTAGGTGATGTTGTACGATATAGAAACCGGCTGTCGAGGATAGAGACTCAGCGGTAGAGTGAAGCTGCAAAGTCCAAGATGTGGGGGACTGGTATCATGCCTGTAAGCTTCACCTGTCAAACTGTTCAAAAAGTATGATAGAAAGCATCAGAAAATTTAAAACTATAACAATTGAAATTGCATAATATACCATTTGATTCTAAATTCCTAGACCTTTTTTTGAAACACTATTCTACTAAATGCTCGCTTCTCAAAAGATACCGACATGTAAGACGGTTTACTAAAGTCATATGCAGTAAAATCGATCTTTAGTACAAAACCTAGCTATGTTTTCCAAGTAATTTTGATTGACTAAACTTGCTAAGAGAAAATATGAGCAAGCTAGCCAATATTGCCTTACAACATAAGTAGACGTATTTCTCATGATCCAAGACTCATGGGAAATGATGTTTTCCACCAGAAAACACATCTAGTTACATGGACTCAAAATCGTTTTAAGTTCCTCAGCAGCATGTTTATGTTCATTTAGTATAACTTTATGTTCATTGTTCAAAGTACCTCTCTCGCATAAGACAATGATAAATCTTGTTTTGCATACACCTCATCTATGTTAGGAGCTTTTACGCTTTATTCTGCAATCAAGCAAAGATAATGTATACAGCATGTACACTTGCAACCTCTCCGTAAAGATTCTTCAGTTTGAAGGTGTTTGTTGTCACTCAGAACCACTGCGACAGCCTCAAACGACCACTATTGTTTCTAATTTATCCAACTACAAGGTTACAGCTACCTGAAGCATGTCGGATAGGCTCCACGTTCCACCGTGACATCTACCTCCAATATCTGTAACTAAGATAGTATTATAAAGCTAATCAAGCTTTTAGTCCTTTTGAAGTCAGTGGAAGAATAGTTCTCTACAAGAACATTCAGTATTAAAACTTAAAATACATATATCTCCTAAATGTAAAAATCAGAAAGTTAGAAAGTAAGGATATTGAACCTCAATGTCATTGTCAACCATCCAGCCAAGTGGAGTTGTATCGTAAGAATTTGTCCAACCAGCCAAGGCTACAACTACGACAGCAGGGTGGCAAAAAAAAATAATATGATTTATGAGATGACACTTTCATTGAAGTATAACTCAGGAGTTTTAACAATGTTATAGCTTAATGAGAACAATTTCTTATGACGTACATTGGTACCATTTCAAAAAGAAATCTTAACAACCAAATGCTAGTCCAAAATATGATCTAACTGCTCAGTTTATCCTGCTGTAACACCTGTGTAATTAAATGTCAACTCAGGAACCAAAGGCTAGTTAGAGTAGTCATGAATCAAATCAACAAAAACTTATAACATCTTCAATGAGGTTTTACCGTTTATCTAAAATTTCTGGAAAAGAGGTCCTTGCGCCTTAAGAAGTTATATAAAAGATAATCCTAATGCCTAACTTTCAAGATCAATGAAGCGAACATAAATAAAAATAATATTAATATAAAAGATAATCCTTATGCCTAACTTTCAAGATCAGCGAAGAAAACATAATTAAAAATAATATTAATAACATTCAAGAGTAGAAAAGAAAACAAAATAAATACATAAAAGAAACTTAACGCACAAAGAGTTCGAAGATAGAGAGTTTTAGCGCAAGAAGGCCCTGCTTCCTGGAAGCTCTTCGGTTGATGGTAGCAGACCTTGCTTCTCAATGCAAGCAGTGTATCAAGATTCCCACTACTACCATTGTTCCATTCAGCAGTAATAATGGATTCGTCCACTATTACAAGATAAGGAACTGGGTGGCCTCCGGGAGCAGAACCTAAAGGAACAGACAATGTTCCAGTTGTTGCAATTTTGAATGCTCATTTCTGCAACATCAAAAGATCAGCTTGTAGGTATAAGGTGCAACTCATAGGATCATGCTATAATTATAGCAAGAACCTATGATATATAACTCTTCAACATCGAAAGATAACTTGTTCTATTAATTTGAGACTTACTTACGTACGCCATCCTGACTGCTAACAGAAGATGATTGGAGGTTTATCCACTGCACAACTTCAAAAGTCATGATATGCTATAATTGAATTAACTGGATTCCACAACAATAGTAAACGATAGTAAGACGCATAACGTTACAAAATCAATCTAATAGTGTTCTCAAAGAAGTTAAATGACAAGCAAATTTTCTGCTTAACTACATAGACGGTTTACATATTCATAATTAAACATTTGAAAACTATGACTCATCCTTTTAAAAGACTTAACAATTTAGAATTCTAGCTGGTTAATTTGCATTTACCTTCTAGGTTATTGGGCGCTCAAATAAAAATAAATCTTGGGATTGGCCATAATAGACGAATAAGTGAATTCGAACTACCGAACTGCAAAAGATGCGAAAGTACTTGGAATTCTCGTAACTAACAAGAAAAAATAGAGAGAGATAGGTTTTTTTAAAAGAGACATACATAGGCAGAAATATGCAGAAGGATGAGGTTAAAGCAAACCATCTTACATAAAGAGCAAATAATAATATCCTTAGCATCTCGATCTGGAAATACAATACACAACAAATAAACAATATATGTTAGGTATATATGCACAAACTGCATCTCTGGCAGTTTCTACTGTAAAACGAATCAAATTGTTTCTTCAAAAGGTCAACAGTTTTCTCTAGTGTAATAATATTTATAGTTCAAATGTTATTTCTTATGCAGATGTACTTAACATGATATCTTTGAAACGGTGGGACTTACAAGTGACCCAACCAGTAAGCTACCGTCTTATCCACCGAAGGAGCAGCACGCCGAAGCTTAGATGCGTCGCACTTGTACGGAACTGCGAATTACATCCCACCCACCCATTTGGAAGGGGAAACTAGCAAGTTATTCAAGAAAAATCGCATGTTTCACCTAGCGGTAAGAAACTTGGAAAGTATTCAGAGCTCAGTGTATTACCTCCGAGCTCATTGCGGAGGTCAAATACTGCATAATCCTCACTGCTGCGATTGTGCATACAGGCGCCCCTTGGCTGTTGAAAATCCTCCGAGCCTCTACAACAATGCCATATGGACCTATACAAAAATACAAAAGAAAAAGTATCAAAATTTACATGCATTACATATAAAAATACTAAAATGGAGAAACTTCGAATTTACATGAATTACATATCCGGGCTAGTCCATCCAAAAGTCTAGGACTTTTCTGCTGGTGGAGCGCCACCCATGGTTTATCTATTCAATGGTCGCATAAAAATGAGTCGATTACGGGCAAAGTTTTTCAGTGACAACCTTAATAAAAGAAAATCATTACGTTGATTTATAAGTCGCTCCGATTAAGCTTACCAAATATAACCGAGTCTCCGCAGCAATTAGTTAGAGATTTAACAAGCTCCATTGATGATGTAAGTACATACAAAGAAAAAAAGCAAAGAAAAAGGAGGTAGACATGTCAACAACTTTGGAAGATAAAAGCTACATCAAAACATCCTTTCCGCAACAATTCTTGCCACAAACACAAAAAGAAAGAAAGAAAAACAAAAAAAAACAACACACACTATTGATTGGCATAATCTAGTAAAATGTTCAATCAAAAACCAAAACAAAAGCACAGTTAAACAGAAAAGAAAAATTGTACATGATAATTATGGCATTTTTTGATATGAAGTATTACAAATATAAATGACTAAAGTGTCATGCAAGAAAGCAATCCGTTTCCATAAACATCTACTATACTTCCATGCATGCTTTAACAAAATAAATAAATTAATAATATATAAGTTGCCAACTAAACAAAGTCCATTAACAACCCCACAAGATACAAAACATAAAGAGAAGCATACAGCAAACCTAAACAAAATGAAAAGATAACTGCAAACTTACTTGATAACTATCATTTTGTTGGCCGCCAAAAAAAAAAAAAAAAGTTAAACACTACCTTCTGGAAGAACGATTTAGATTTTATAATGATGTTAGCTGAATTGAAAATTACTTATGGAACTTTGTGGTAAAAAAAGATAATGTATGAGGATGTTATGCAGCAATAGCTGATCCATTTCCAGAGATACATCAAAGTTGCAAAACAACACCCATATCCAACAAAATTAACAAGATCTGCATACAAACAAACATGAAAGTCATTGTTGCCATGATGACCTATAAAATCCTGAGGGAAACCAAACATAACAATGGAACTAACTTTTTTCCCCAAAACCAGCCATGAGGATGATTACCCACCTAAAGGAAAGAAAAGATCAAGAGCTAGGTTGTTGGAAGAAAACGCTGATAAAATCCCTTAAGTACGATTATATCAGACCTGAATCAAAGTTTCAATTGTAGAATGCCTATAGTATAAACTTAGCAGATATAAAAACTTTGGTGGAATTCTAGATATTCACAAAGAAAGATGTACCTCACCGATTAGCTGCTCGTGTTTTGTTTCGACTTCCCCTTCCTACATAATCGCAAAATCGATTTAAGAGCATACGATATATGTAAATATAGATTACAGATACATTGCAGCAACAAAGCAGAAAACAGTTCTTCGAAATTTCACCTGTACAAGCTGATGGATACAAGTCAAATGCAAAGGGAAAATACCATATGGTCAAATATATAACGAGCAAATATAACTTTCTGGAATGCAACTTCCTTGAAATGTTATATGGTTTTGAGCGAGTTATTATGTTTTAAATCTATATGACACCTGAAACCTAAAATGTCGAAGGAAGCCTTCTCTACTTCTTTTGGACATGCTAATTTCATGCAGAAGAGAAAACATGAACATAATCTGTACATAAACCAAACTCCATAAACATTTATCATGACTAACGAAGGTTTTTCTTTCTCATACCATGCCGAGTGTCGCTGAATTCCAAACCATACTGATCGTGCCCTGCCGACCATACCGATTTGAACCTGTTTTAGTTTTTAAAACATTTTCATAAAAAGAAAAAATAAACTTAAAAAAAAAGCCTAAAACATGGGTAGATGCAATATTTTTAAAAACAAAAGCGCTCTGAAGTGCATGTTATGAACACAACAAGTTAATCACTACGTTGTGAATCCAAGCATCCCCGACCTATCAAAACAACACTGGCATGGATGGCAAACCTGAAGTGCATATTAAGAACGCAGCAAGTTAAACACCACCTTCTGCAAGAACAACAGTCTAAATTTGATAATGATGTTAGCTGAGTTGAAAATTACTTGTGGTACTTTGTGGTCAGAAAAGAAAAATGTATGAGGATGTTGATGCAGCAATAGCTGATCCATTTCCAGAGACACATCAAAGTTGCAAAACAACACCCATAACCAACAAAATGAACAAGATCTGCATACAAATAAACATGCAAGTCACCGTTTCCATGATGACCTATAAAATCCTGAGGGAAACCAAACATAACAACGAACTAACTTTTTTTCCCAGAACCAGCCATAAGGGTGATTACCTACCTAAAGCAAAGAAAAGATCAAAAGCTAGGTTGTTGGAAGAAGACGTTGATGAAATCCCTTAAGTACGATTATATTCAATATGATGAGATTCCGCTGAATCAAAGTACGATTATATCACACCAGAATCAAAGTACGGTTATATACGATATATATTATATATATATATATATATATATATATATATATATACACAGATAACAGAGAAATTACAGAGCAACAAAGCAGAAAACATTTCTTCCAATTTCAACTGTACAGGCTGATGGATACAAGTCAAATGCATAAGGGAAAATCCCATATGGTCAAATATCTAACCAGCAAATATAACTTTCTAGAATACAACTTCCCTTGAAAATTTATATGCTTTAAGTAATAGTAAATACATACAAAAAGGGAGTTAACAACTTACAAGAGCTAAAAATAGCTATCCGAACACCCTTTGTGCATCCATGGATGCCACAAACGTAAAATGAGAGAGAGGTAAAAAAAAGTGACTACAAAAAAGCTACTATTTATGTTTAAATACCAACCACCTGAGCCAAGGCTACAATTGTCCGTGTATGCTGCAAGTAGAAGGATTTACGGAAAGAAATAAGGCGACCAAATACACAGTGCAAACATGCATCTTTAATGCTAAAATAATATCAATGCTGAGCATTTGATTTTGATTACGCATGCTCTATGGAGGCAAATCAGCAGGATAAACCCACACTGTTTATGATATTTAACCAAACAAACTATGAAAGAGTGCTATGTTCTCATGCTATCATGAACTGATAGGAACCTAACAAAAATGAGACAGGAAAAAGCTACTAGCCGGTATTTGAAATTTATAAAAATTTCATATGTATGAAATAAACATTTACCGTGACACCCATCATCCATAGATGCGTATTGCATATGCTGAGGATCTCTGGTAGGTGATGTTGTACGATATAGAGACCGGCTGTCGAGGATAGAGACTCAGCGGTGGAGTGAAGTTGCAAAGTCCAGGATGTGAAGGACTGGTATCATGCCTGTAAGCTTCACCTGTCAAACTCTTCACAAAGTATGATAGAAAGATTCAGAAAATTTAAAACTATAATAATCGAAATTGCATAATGTACCATTTGATTCTAAGTTTCTAGACCTTTTTTGTTAACACTATTCTACTAAATGCTTGCTTCTCAGAAGATACCTAACATGTAAAGACAGTAACTAAAGTCATATGCACTAAATCCAATCTTTAAGTACAAAACCTAGCTATGTTTTCCAAGTAATTTTGACTGATTAAACTTGTTACGCGAAAATATGAGCAAGCTAGCCAATATTGCCTTATAACATATGTAGATGTATGTCTCATGATCCAAGACTGTGACATGAGAAATGAAGTTTTCCACCAGAAAGCCCATCTAGTTACATGGACTCAGAATCGTTTTAAGTTCCTCAGTAGCATGCTTATGTTCATTTAATATAAATTTACAACTTTCAACTAAAGAATGGTCCTATTCTCACGAGCTTCTGAGAAACTAGTTCTACTAATGACAGATTCACTAGATGTCCTATACCATAGACAACAATATCCATCTAAGTTATACTACATGGGTTTTTGCACAACCGTGCACAAATAATTGCTTCTAGCAAGATCAAACCCTCTAATGTTTTTGGCAAGATAAGCCCTCTAATACCTTTTGGCATGACCAAGCAGCTTTTATGCATGAAGAAAGGGTTATTTCACCCCTCTCTAAGTGACAAAGAAGTTAAAACTACATGTTCAACAACTAAAATTAAAGTTATTTATCACCTAAAACTAAGTATGTCGAACACTTAAATAGGCTGTTGTTGAACACTTAGTTTAGCTCGTTGAGCACTTTAGGTAGAGGAGCAAAACAACTTTTTAACATATGGGGAGCATGATTATCATAAGCCGATTGTTCAAAGTACCTCTCTCGCAATGACAAGGATAAATCGAGTTTTGCACACACCCCATCTATGTTAGGAGGTTTTACGCTTTATTGTCTGCAATCAAGCAAAGATAATGTATACAGCATGTACATTTGCAACCTCTCCGTAAAGATACTTCAGTTTGTAGGTGTTTGTTGTTACTCATAACCACTGAGACAACCTCAAACGACCACTATTCATTCAAATTTCTCAAACTACAAGATTCCTGCTACCTAAAGCATGCCGGCTAGGCTCCACATTTCACCGTAACATCTACCTCCAATATCTATAACTAAGATAGTAATATAAAGCTAATCATGCTTTTAGTCCTTTTGAAGTCAGTAGAAGCATAGTTCTACAAGCACATTCAGCATTAAAACTTAAAATACATATATCTCCTAAATGTCAAAAATCAAAAGTTAGAAAGTAAGGATATTGAACCTCAATGTCATTGTCAACCGTCCGGTCAAATGGAGCGGTATCGTAAGAATTTTTTCCAACTAGCCAAAGCTACAACTACTACAGTAGGGTGCAAAAAAAAAAGCATATTATTCATACATGGTAATCAATAACCATAAATACTAACAATCACAGATCACATAGACATAATACTACCATGGAAAAGTAATATATATGCTGGTGATGAGCAGGCGACATCTGAACTCAAACTTAGGTGCATCAGTAATGTCTTCCAAACAACCCACAACATTCACGGACAAAAAAGTAACATGTTATGAGCATTCAGGTCTAAAAAGGCTATCAATATAATTCAACTTTTACGACTATCACAATGCTTGTCAATCAGCGGGATTTGCACCAGGGGCATCTGGTTTTCTGAGCCAGAGCGTCTACCAATCGACTCAACCTTACTCCCTTATAAATGAACATGATAAAGAATGAAAAGCGTGCAATACATTACAACAACTTGACAGCCAACATTAATGTTGGTGATGGGCAGGGAGAAGCTGACCCTTTAAAAATTAGATGCATCAAAAATATCTTCCCTACAACTGCAACATTCAAGATAAATAGTTAGAAGCATTCAGGTCTAAAAAGCGTACCAATATAATCCGACTTTTAAGACTATGCATGTCAATCATATTACCTTTGGCTGGAAGGTTTTAAAGCTTACAACAAATTCTAAGCAAATGCTTCCTGAACTGCAAGAAACCAAAAGCTTCTTTATATCTAAAAAAAAAAATATTATTAACCCATTATTTGGGAGGGAGGGTTCAGGCCATGGTTTATCCCTGCAGCGTGCATGATGGTCTAAATGATCAGCTTGGACGCAGGGTTTCTCCACGTTAACATTACAAATTCTATATCAAACACCTAAGTTCACAACATTCCCAGATAAAAATATTAGTGCTTGTAATACCCGAGCTTCCTACGATGAGAATCAACACCTAACGGCATGTGGTCCGCACTGTCTTTGTGATCTTTGGTGTTGCAATCATTACAACTCTATAACATTTTTAACTCACCAAATTCTGCAGTAAACAGCGCAATACATCACAATAGCAGCAAAATTTTCGTTCTAATAGCAACTTGAAGGAGTGAGATCTACAAAACAAAAGACTGGTAAAGAGACCTCATTCAAAGAGAGAGTGAGAGGGAGAGAGAGAATTGTAAGGAAAGTGTAATTGGATTGGTAGATAGGGATCTAGGAAGATGTAGAAATTGCTGCTCATTTTCCTATGTGGGTTTGTAAGGAAGTTTAGGAAGGGCAAATTCGCAAGCCTTAAGAGTAAGAAACTCCGAAAGTATTCACATCCCAGTGTGTTAACTTATGATAGTTTCACATACATCCCAGCTCAGTGTTGAGGTCACATACTACATTAGACAAATGAAAAAAGAAACTAGGCCGGTTAAAGATTATATTCGCCAATCTATCCATAGTCCAGTAGCAACACCACAAGATACCAAAACATAAAAATATGAATAAAGCTAATCCAAACAAAATGAAAGGTAAACAACATACTTTTAAAACAATCATTTTTGGCTATAGAAGTAGCAAGGACGACATATAAAGGAGTCATGTAGCATTCCGGAAATAATCAATTTCCCAAAAACATTCGAAGCATGCAAAACCAAAAAAAGGGAAAAAAAATAACTACCTCAGTCTATCTTCACATCCTGCTTAAGATTCACATGATAGGTCAATAGTTCATAAAGAATGATGTTTATGCTACAGCATAACACATAGGTCTGCACCTTTACATGGATTTGCCTCCATTTAGCTGGCAACACCCTCTCCTTCTCCGAGGCCATTGCTAAATAAACTTAACATAGTCCTCACAGCGAGGATTATGCAAACAAGGATCTCTTGGCTCTCCAATACCTCTGACCTCAACAATGGCGCCATAGGAACCTTTAGCAACAAACAACAAAAAAGAGAAAAAAAAAAGAATTAAAAAATTCACACGCATTAAATGTAAAAATATTATTTTGCTAAACTAGAAGAGATAACCAAACGACTTCCACAGCATTTAACAAGGATCCCTTGACTCTCCCAAACTTCTGGCATCACCAATTGTGCCATATCCACTGAAAGCAAAAAAAAAAAGTCAAAATTAACATGCGTTACATATAACAATATAATTTGCTCAAATAGAAGAAATAACTGCGTCTCTTCCATAAGAGTTTACATGATTTAGCATTCTTAAGTGATAGTATATACATGCATGCCACAAATCATAAAATGAAAAGAAAGGTGGAAAAACAAAAAGACTATCAAATGGGCATGATCAACTAAAACCACGACATAAAACCAATAAATTGAAAGAGAGTTAGAAAAGAAATACGGTGATCTTACTTGGTAATTATCTTTTTTGCATATAAAACGAGAACAAATATTACATCACATAAAGGAGCTGGCGTGCTAGAGAGTAATCTAGCTCCATAAACATCAAATATACATACATGCACACTTTCAATAAAAAAGAAAATACCCATTAAGCCATAATCCAATAACGATACCACAATCTACGAAATCTACATAGAAACATATCGCTAATCAGAACAATGTGAAAGAAAATTGCAAACTTTCTTAATAATTATCTCTTTTTCTTGCTATTAAAAGAGTAAGTACAGCATATAAAAGAGTTAGATAGTATTCAGGAAAGTAATCAATTATCTGATAACATTCTCATGCATGCAAAACAAAAAAAAATTATTTAAAAAAAAAAAAGAAAAAAAAAGAAAACAAATATTATCAATTCACCAAGAACTAGTAAAGACTACAATATGCAAATCCAAAACAGAAACATAGAGCTAACCGAAACAGCATGAGGGGAAAAAAAAAAGAAAAAAGGAAAAAAAAGAAAGCGTCTCACCAGATGCAAATCTACTTCGATGCTACAGAAGAGTAAGATATCATGCTGCTCAAGATTCACATGGTAGGTCACAATAATCCTTAAAAAATGAGTTACAGGATAACACATAGATCTGCACCTTTACTTGAATTTGCCTCCCGATAGCAGCGCAACACCTTCTCTTTCTCCAAGGTTCAATGTGTGAGAACGAAAACATAATCCCCACTATGAGGATTCTGCATACGAGGATCCTTTGACATTCCAAAAACCGCTGGCCTCTGGAATGGTGCCATAGGCGCCTATAACAAAAATAAAAATAAGGATTATTGTGAAATAGCTGATCCATTCCCAGAGATACATCAAAGTTGCAAAACAACACCCATATCCAACCAAATGAACAAGATCTGCATACAAACAAACATGAAAGTCACTGTTTCCATGATGACCTACAAAATCCTGAGGGAAACCAAACATAAAAACGGAACTAACTTTTTTCCCCAAAACAGGCATGAGGGTGATTACCCACCTATAGCAAATTAGCAAAGAAAAGATCAAGTGCTAGGTTGTTGGAAGAAGACGCCGATAAAATCCCTTAAGTACGATTATATCAGACCTGAATCAAAGTTTCAATTGTAGAACGCCTATAGTATAAAATTAGCGGATATAAAAACTTTGGTTATTCACAAAGAAAGATGTACCTCACCGATTAGCTGCTCGAGTTTTGTTTCGACTTCCCCTTCCTACATAATCGCAAAATCGATTTAAGAGCATACGATATATGTAAATATAGATTACAGATACATTGCAGGAACAAAGCGGAAAACAGTTCTTCGAAATTTCACCTATACAAGCTGATGGATACAAGTCAATTGCAAAGGGAAAATACCATATGGTCAAATATCTAACGAGCAAATATAACTTTCTGGAATACAACTTCGTTGAAATATTGTATGCTTTTGAGCGAGTTATTATGTTTTAAATCAATATCACAACTGAAACCTAAAATGACGAAGGAAGCCGTCTCTATTTCTTTTGGACATGTTAATTTCATGCAGAAGAGAAAACATGAACATAATCTGTACATAAACCAAACTCCATAAACATTTATCATGACTAACGAAGGTTTTTCCTTCTCATACCATGCCGAGTGTCGCTGAATTCCAAACCATACTGATCGTGCTCTGCCGACGATACCGATTTGAACCTTTTTTAGATTTTAAAAAATTTTCATAAAAAGAAAAAAGAAATTAAAAAAAGCCTAAAAAATGTGATGCATCTGAGCTACCAGCGCAACATTTTTAAAAACAAAAGCGCTCTGAAGTGCATATTATGAACGCAGCAGGTTAATCACTACGTTGTGAATCCATGCATCCCCGACCTATCAAAACAACACTGGCATGGATGGCAAAACTGAAGTGCATATTAAGAACGCAGCAAGTTAAACACTACCTTCTGCAAGAACAACAGTCTAAATTTGATAATGATGTTAGCTGAGTTGAAAATTACTTGTGGTACTTTGTGGTCAGAAAAGAAAAATGTTTGAGGATGTTGATGCAGCAACAGCTTATCCATTTCCAGAAATACATCAAAGTCAACAAAATAGCACCCATATCCAACAAAATGAACAAGATCTGCATACAAACAAACATGCAAGTCACTGTTTCAGTGATGACCTATAAAATCCTGAGGGAAACCAAATATAACAAACTAACTTTTTTCCCCAGAACCAGCCATAAGGGTGATTACCCACCTAAAGCAAAGAAAGATCAAAAGCTAGGTTGTTGGAAGAAGACGTTGATGAAATCCCTTAAGTACGATTATATCCAATATGATGAGATTCCGCTGAATCAAAGTACGATTATATCAGACCAGAATCAAAGTACGGTATATACGATAAATGTATATATAGGAGGGAGTCTTCTTAGGCCAAGGTTTATCTCTGCGGCGTGCACGACAGTCCAAATGATCGGCTTGGGGGAAAACCTCGTTAACATTTCAAATTCTATGTCAAACACCTAGGTTCACAACGTCTTCCCAGATAAAAATGTAAGTGCTTGTAATATCTGAGCTTCGTACCTGAAAATCCAGTACTGGTCCGCACTGCCTTTGAGATCTCTGGAGTTGCAATCTTTACCACTCCATAACATTTTCAACTCACCAAATTCCACAGTAAAAAGCGCGGCACATCGTAATAGCAGCAAAATTTTCGTTCTAATAGCAATTCGAAAGAGGGAGATCTACCAAACACAAGACTGGTAAAGAGATACCTCAGTGAGAGAGAGAATATAAGGGAAGTGTAATTGGATTGGTAGATAGGGATCTGGAAAGATGCAGAAGTTGCTGCTCCTTTTCGTATGTGGGTTTGTAAGGAAGTTTAGGAAGAGAAAACTCGCAAGTTAATATTCAAGAGGACGCACAAGTTTAACCTCGTAGTAAGAAACTCCGAAAGTAGTAACATCCCAATGTGTTAAACTTATGATAGTTTCACATACATCCCAGCTCGGTGTTGAGGTGACATACCACATTAGACAAATGAAAAAAGAAACAAGGCTGGTTAAAGATTATATTCCCAATCTATCCAAGAATAAACATTGACGGGGTTGCCAAAACGGAGGTGCATATTAAGTGCGGTTTACAGCAAGTTAAACACCTCAAAATAACTCAATTTGTCAAATTTTTCTAACCCTCAAAATGAATTAGCTCTCCTAACCGCTTCAATCTGCTCCATTCAAGGCCAGAGAAAAAGAACAAAAGCAATACTACTTTCTGCAAGAACAGTCTATAATTGATAGTGACGTTAAAAGAGTTCAAAATTACTTGTGGTACTCCATGGTCAGAAAAGAAAAATGTGAGCATGTTGATAAAGCAATAGCTAATCCATTTCCAGAAATGCATCAAAGTTAACAGCACCCCTATCCAACAAAATGAACAAGATGTGCAGGCAAATGAGCTTGTAAGTCAATGTTTTCATGCTGACTTGTAAAATCTTGAGGGAAACCAACCAAAACAAATGCAACTAGATATTTTTTTCCCACAAAACCAACTATTAGGATGACCTAGTGTTGTTGGAAGAAGATGCTGATGAAGGCCCTAGGTACATAGATATCGAAAATAATAAGGTGGAGACCTGAATTGAGGTTTTATGTAGAATGGTTATAGTATAAAAATATAATATACAAAACTTTCAATACCCCACCAATAGCTGCTCGTGATTTGCTTCGACTTCCCTTCCTACATAAACGCAAGATCGATTAAGACCACACAATACATTTATCTATAACTGATACATTGCAAAAGCAACAAAGCAAGCAACAGTTCTTCCAGATTTCACGTATATAGGCTGATACATACAAGTCAAAAGGGGAAATACCATATGGCTAAAAACTCATGGAGCAAATACAACATTTCTGGAATACAACTACTGAATTCTGGAAAGGGCTGCATCTAATATAAGCTACATAGGGGGTAAGACAAGGCAAGAGACCTTATCATATACAAAAATACTTTGACGAGGGATCATGGGCGAAGAAAAGTAAGTAGCAGATTGTATAGTTTTTAATTTAACCTTCTACGACTATGTTAAAGGCAAAACTCCTTCAGGTTCGACGGCAAGATCAATCAACTACAGAGAAAAAACAAGAAACACTCCCAATTGAAACAAAAAGGAAGAGAGAAAGAAAGAAGATAGAAAGACTAGAAAGAAGAAAATAACCTCCATTCTGTTTTTGTCGCTAGTCATCAAGGATCTAAATTTTCTTCATCATCTCTGATATGTATTTAAGTAGAAAGAGAAGCTGGATAGAATTTCATACTGAAAAATTAATATCTAAATCAACAAATCCTAACTGAAAAAATAGTAAAACTACCTTTTGAAGAATGACAGAGAAGACTTCCAAGGTTGATGATGATGATCCTTAAGGTGTCTAAGCCATCATTCGTGCTCCATAGATAATATAGGGAACAAGCCTGAAAAAACCCTAACAGCGCAAAAGCCTGGTGCAAGCGACTAAAGCACATTCAAGCTAGCAATCATAGTATGTTTCGCAAAGACATAAAGAAATAAAGCAAAAAGAAAGACAGAAGTATGACTCTACATCATATTTCCACTTTGGAAAGTATCAGTTCAACCTAATTAACCATGTCAATATTAACAATAGTAACCTGAACTACTTGGCTAACACCCTTTCATATACTGTTAAGTAAATGAGTTCATTCCAAGAGTAAAATAAGATGAATTAAGTAAGGTTGATTAGCTTACTATTAAGTAAGGTTGATTAGTTGCCACAATGGCCATCTAACTTAGCTCATTTGAGTTCGATGATATAGCCTAGAACAAATTCTTCAGAAAAACCAAAAAGCTAGACAATAACGAAAATCTTCTGAAGCACACTTGATCTATGGCAGGTAATATCCAATAAGTGTGCTTGGTCAGCATACTGCCTTGAAAGAGTTCGAAATGACTTGACACAAAGTGGTAGCAGCATAAACAAAATATAAGTGAAAAACATTTTGTCAAAAGCTGGTAATACCACATTTATATTGGAAGCAAATAAATTCCCTGAAGTACTGAAACACTCATTAATTCTATAATTAATATGTATCTCACTCCGTACTCTTCTTAACTCGATATCCAAATTTCTCCCTCAGTACTTGGAAGCCACAAAAAATGTCAAGGACCATATAACACGACACCAAAAATGGTATTTGCAAATCCTAGGAAAGCAAAACAAATGCGAAAACTGAACAGGAGTTGACCAGTACCAACCATATCTCACGATGTGGCAGTGGCAAAAGTGAGCATACATTATTTCGAAGAATTCAAGCAGATAATATGAAATAGGACTTTCAACCATCCAGTGCAGAGAAGCACCAATAAGCAATTAATATGACATACAAGTTTCAACCATCCCTTCCAGAGGATGCACCTTCTCGGTTATAAATGGTAATGCTCAGTACATGAATGCTTTATAAGAACCAAACATTTTTAAAAATTCAAGGAAAGCATTGCACAAATTATGGAAAATATTTTGCATCTCACATGGCATATCCTAGAATTGTATCATATGTCACGGTCGTTTGTGCTGCATTATCAATGACAAAGCCTATAGTGTCCGAGCTTAAGTGGTTTTGCTAGCTCTTTAATTAGACTAAGAAACTAAGCTATTTACTGGCTTACTATGTTATAGCTTCAGTAAAGGCTATGTCTTAGGAAAACCATAAGCCTGCAACGAAATATAAGAGTTTGAAATAGGAACCTTTCAAATAAATGAAATGGTTAAACAGTGCAGGGGTCATGCTTTCCCTTCGAGAAATATTCTGAAAGTAACAAAGAAAAAAACAAAAAGGAGTTTTAGATAACAAGGGCCTAGATCACACTTTAATAATTTAAGGTGAGGCAACCACATTGCCATTTAAAATTAAGTTTAACTAAAGTAAGTAAAGCTGAGTCCTTTACTGAGAAAAAATTAGCTAACATTACCTAAAACTCATAAATATTGAGCAAAAGTTTAGCTAATCGAAAGTCATATTTTTAGATTCTAATGGTATCGAATATACATTCATGCACCGAACTTGCAGTTATCAACAAATTTCACTTGATCTGCATAGCTATTAGTTCATCATTCCAAGTGATTACTCAAGCTTCTACTCATGTTTAGATCTCATCCACCCGAGCCAAGGCTACGATTACCAGTGTATGGTGGAAGTAGAAGGATCCACAGATAGCAATAAACGAGACCAAATACACTGTGCAAACATGCATCTTTAATGTTAAAAGACCAAATACGCTGAGCATTTGATTTTGTTTAAGCATGATCTATGGAAACAAATCAGCAGGATAAGTCGACCGAAACTGTTTGTTATATTTAACCAAAGAAACAAGAAAGCGTGCTATGTTCTCACATTATCAAGAACTAACAGGATCTTTTCTTAAAGAAAAAGGAAACAGAAAAAAGTGCTCGCCGGTATTTGAAATTCATAAACATTTCATATGCATGTAACAGATGTACAGCATGCCACCCACCATCCACGGATGCATATTGTATGCGTTAAGGATCTCTGGTAGGTGAAGTTGTCCGAAATAGAAACCGGCTGTCTAGAATAGAGACTCAGTGGTACTGTGAGATTGCAAAGTGCAGGATCTGGGGGACTACTATTATACTTATAAGCTTCAGCTATAAAAAAAACTGCTCAAAGAGTATGATAAAAAGCATCAGCAAATTTAGAAAATATAACAATCCAAATTGCATTATCTACCATTTGATTCCAAATTTAGAGAATTTTTTTTTGAAACAAAATTCTACTAAACCCTTGTTACGAGAAAATGTGAGCAAGCTAGCCATTATTGCCTATGCAATAAGCAGATGTATCTTTAATGATCGTAGACTGTGACATGGGAAATGAAATTTTCCACCAAAAAGAGCATCTCCTTACATGGGACTCAGAATCCTTTTAAGTTCCTCAGCATCAAGCTTATGTTTATTTAGTATAACTTTTCATCTTCAAACTAAAGCATGGTTCTATTCTCACGAGCTTACGAGAAACTAGTTCTACTAAATACTGATCCACTAGATGCACCTGAGAAACTACGATTGCGTATCATATTTGGCCAACCTGCCAATGCTACAAACTACAACAGCAGGGAGGTCATATAAAAGCCATAATCCAATTACAATACGACAATTTACAAAAACTAAACAAAAGCAAGTATAGCATGTAAAGGTTGCATTTAGGAAAATAATCACTTTTCCGATTACATTCGCTTGAATGCAAAAAAATAAAAAAATAAAAAATAAAGTAGAAAGACGCAAATCCAAAGAGGAACATAAAGCTAACCAACATGCCAGAAAACATAAAAATAAAAACTGCAGCCAAATGAGATGATCATCCACTTCAATGCTACAAAAGAGTAATAGCAACATATTAAAGTAGAAAGATGGAAACCAGTAAGGTTATGGCTAGTGACCCCAACATGTAAGCAACACACGAAAGCGCAAGCACGGGTACGATAACAGGAATTACCTCTCAGCCACCCACAGCGGGATTCGAACCAGGGGCGTCTGATTCCTGAGCCTGAGTGTGTACTGGTCTACTCAACCTCAATCCCCTAAATAGTCAACATGATAAAGAATGAAAAGCTTGTTATACTCTACCAACTCCATAGCCTAGAAGACAGAGGAATGCATACTTCAAGCTACCAATAATGTGAATATAAAAGAGATTGGCAATCCTTGCTGCATTCTTGTCCTGATACATCCAATACCTCCACAATGAAGTAGTGGTTTGCATCACATTATAAAACTAGAATGTTGTTACTTGAACAAGCAAATGCTAGCAAATCAATTGCAACCTCCATGAGGCAATTTATGTAACAGGCACTTACATTCTGAAGTCTTCAAGAAGCATTCTACCTTTACAGCAACTCGACAGCCAATATTGATGCTGGCAATGGGCATGAAGAAGCTGAACTTTAAAAATTAGATGCATCCCTGATGTCTTCCCTACAAATACAACATTCACGGACAAAAATAGTTAGGAGCATTCAGGTCTAAAAAGTGTATCAAGAGAAGCCTTGGCATGAATTTCTCCCCCTTCTTATTTGGGACCATAAGAGCAACTTGCCATAAAGTTTTCAGTAAAATGCTTATTAGTATAAATAAATCCATGACATAAACATGAAACCCTTAAATTTTTGGAGTACAAGAATACAAGACTCATCCAGAAAATTCACCAAAAAAAAACGATGCATCCAGCACAGCTTTCGTTCTCCTGCATGCAATAGATAGTTGCCTTCCTATGAAGTCTTACCAACACCACCTTCTTAGAAACTTAGAATTAATTTAAAATTCGCTTAGGCGTGGGGTTTCTCCTCGTTATCATTATGAGTCTAAATCAAACTCCGAACTTCAGAACAGCTTCTGAGATAAAACTACTATCGGATGTAATACCTGAGCTTCCAATGATAAGAATCAACAGCTGGCCGTACGCTGGCCCGCACTGCCATTGTGATCTCTGGTGTTGCAATCATTACAACTAAAATCATTATCTTTTCAACTCACAAATTTGGTAGTGAATAGCGCAGCACATCACAGTAGCAGAGAAACTTTCATTCTAATAGCAACTTGAAGGTGTGAGATCTACCAAACAAGAGACGGGTAAAAAAACACCTCAAAGAGAGAGAGTGATACAAGAAGTGTATGTGGGTTTGTAACGATGTTTGGAAGAGGAAATAGCAAGTTATTATTCAAGAAAAATCACATGTTTCACCTTGCGGTACGAAACTTAGAAAGTATTCAGAGCACAGCGTATTAACTTCTGATAGTTTCACTTACCTCCGAGCTCATTGCGGAGCTCAAATACTGCATAATCCTCACTGCTACGATTGTGCATGCAAGGGCCCGTTGGCTATTGAAAATCCTCCGAGCCACTACAACAATGCCATATGGACCTATACAAAAATACAAAAGAAAAAGTATCAATTTACATGCATTACATATAAAAATACTAAATGGAGAAACTTCGAATTTACATGCATTACATATCCGGGCTTGTCCATCCAAAAGTCTAGGACTTTTCTGCTGGTGGAGCGCCACCCATGGTTTATCTATTCAATGTCGCATAAAATGAGTCGATTACGGGCAAAGTTTTTCAGTAACCACCTCAATAAAAAATCATTACGTTGATATATAAGTCGCTCCGATTAAGCTTACCAAAAATAACCGAGTCTCTTCAACAATTAGTTAGAGAATTAGCAAACTCCATTGATGATGTAAGTACACACAAAGAAAAAAGCAAAGAAAAAGGAGTCAGACATGTCAATAAAAGCTACATCAAAACATCCTTTCCGCAACATTCGATCAACAACCAAAACAAAAGCACAATTAAACAGAAAAGTAGAATTGTACATGATAATTACCACATTTTTTTTATATGAAGTATTACAAATATAAATGGCTAAGTGTCATGCAAGAAAGCAATCTGTTTCCATAAACATCGCCTATACTTCCATGCATGCTTTAACAAAAAAAAATAAATTAATAAAATATAAGCTGCCAATTAAACAAAGTCCATTAACAACCTCACAAAATACAAAACATAAAGAAGCATACAGCAAACCTAAACAAAATGAAAAGATAACTGCAAACTTACTTGATAACTATCATTTTGTTGGCCACCAAAAAAAAAGGAAGCAAGTATAGCATAAAAAGTAGCCAGGTAGTATTCAGGAAAGTAATCAATTTTCCAAAAGCATTCGCATGCATACAAAACCTAAGAAAAGAAGAAAGAGAAACAATATTATCAATTCACCAAGAACTAGTAAAGACTATAATATGCAAATCCAAAACAGAAACATAGAGCTAACAGAAACAGCATGAGGGGGAAAAAAAATAAAAAAGAAAAAAAAAAGAAAGCATGCTAGCAAATGAATTGCAACATCCATGAGGCAATTTTATGTAACAGGCACTTACATTCTAAAGTCGTCAAGAAGCATTCTACCTTTACAACAACTAGACAGCCAACATTAATGCTGGTGATGGGCATTAGATGCATCCGTGATGTCTTTAAAAATTAGATGCATCCGTGATGTCTTCCCTACCTTCTCCGAGGCCAATTGCTAAATAAACTTAACATAATCCTCACAGCGAGGATTATGCAAACAAGGACCCCTTGGCTCTCCAATACCTCTGGCCTCAACAATGGCGCCATAGGAACCTATAGCAAAAACAACAAAAAAGAGGAAAAAAAATCCGCATGCATTAAATGTAAAAATATTATTTTGCTAAACTAGAAGAGATAGCCAAACGTCTTCCACAGCATTTAACAAGGATCCCTTGACTCTCCCAAACTTCTGGCATCACCAATTGTGCCATATCCACTGATAGCAAAAAAAAGTAAAAATTAACATGTGTTACATGTAACACAATAATTTGCTCAAATAGAAGAAATAACCAAGGTTTACCGTGTCGTGCCGTTTCGAGTTTCGGTAACCCAAAGCTCGAGACGTACCGACCCATGCCGAATCGTACAATTATCAAAAAAATAAAATAAAATAAAATTTATAAAATTTATTATATAGTAATGAAAATTAAATAAAAAGAAAAAGTCTCATTCATTTGTCAAAACTCAAAAAACATATTACATAAATTATTACCACATTGAGTGTCAGTGTGGTTGATAAAATGGATCAACGAAATCTAAAGCATGTAAATCTATCCCATGAGTTGTTTGAACATAATACACCCACCTATTCTACGAATAAACATGATGATACTCATTAAAAAAAAAAGTTGTGCTGACCGTGCCCACCGAAACGGTCGGCACGGGCCGAGACGGCCTAAAACAGCCGTTTCGGCCGTTCCGGTGCCGCCAAGTGGCAGCACAGAGAAGTCTCGATCGGCACAAAGCATGCCGACCGAGACGTTAAACCATGGAAAAAAACTAAGTCTCTTCCATAGGAGTTTACATGATTTAGCATTCTTAAGTGATAGTAAATACATACAAAAAGGGAGTGTAACAACTTACAAATAGCTATCCGAACACCCTTTGTGCATCCATGCATGCCACAAATAATAAAATGAAAGAAAGGTAAAAAAAAAAAAACTACCTATTGGGCATGACCTACTTAAAACATCACGAACATATGAGACCAATAAATTGAACAGAGCCTAGAAAAAAAAAATACGGTGATCTTACTTGGTAATTATCTTTTTTTGCATATAAAACGACTAAAATTTTACATCACATAAAGGAGGCGTGCTAGAGAGTAGTCTAGCTCCATAAACATCAAATATACATACATGCACACTTTCAATAAAAAGAAAAGACTAATTAAGCCATAATCCAATAACAATACCACAATCTACAAATTCTAAATAGAAACATATAGCTAATCAGAACAAAGTGAAAGAAAATAGCAAACTTTCTTAAAAATTATTTCTTTTTCCTGCTATTAAATGAGTAAGTACAGCATTTAAACGAGTTAGATAGTATTCATGAAAGTAATCTATTATCCTATAACATTCGCATGCACGCATAACAAAAAAAAAGGAAAAAAGAAAAAAGGAAATATACTACTAATTCGCCACTATCTAGTAACAATACCACAAGGTGCAAAGCCACAACAATAACATAAAACTAGTCAAAATACAGAAGGAATTGCAGCTGAATTAGATGATCATCTATTTCATTGCTACAAAAGATTGAGAAATGAAGTGTTGTCTTAATATCATCTACGTCATTGCAGCCGAATTAGATTCAACAGCATAAAAAAAAAAGTAAAATAGAAACGTAGTGTCATCTTAATATAATCCTGCTCAAATTTCACATGCCAGGTGCATAATCCGTAAATAATGATGTTTATGTACAGCAAACTTACATAACTTTGTTTCCTGTTAGCAGCACAAGGCCCTGTCTTTCTCCAAAGTCAAAAGTGCTAAAGAACCTTAAAAGATTGAGCCTTCTCTACATGTAGTAACTAGAGCAAAACAAACGCATATTACAGCCACATAACAAAAAGGCAAACATGTCTTATCACATGATCTTGGACATCATTTCATTTTCTCAGTAAAACCATCACGAGCTTGTAATTACGATATGTCCATCATTGTAAAGTACACTTTTATTGACTAAATGCTGGAGTTTGCAAAATCTCTCCAACAAGCAAATTCTAATAGAAGCGACACATGAAAGCGTAAGAACGTATAGGGTAATGGAAATTATCTCCCACCCACCTACAGCAGGATTCGAACCAGGGGCATCTGGTTCCTGAGCCTAAGAGTCTACTAGTCGACTCAACCTCAATCCCTTAAATACTGAACATGACAAAGAAATAAAAGCTTGCTATACCCACAATAATCCATAAATAATGATGTTTATGCTACAGGATAACACAGACTACACCTTTACGTGAATTTGCCTCGGATAGCAGTGCAACACCTTCTCTTTCTCCAAGATTCAATGTTTTTGAGAACCATAACATAATCCTCACTGTAAGGATTGAGCATACAAGGGTCCTTTGGCATTCCAAAAACCACTGGTCTCTGCAATGGTGCCTTAGGGGCCTATAGCAAAAATAAAAATAAAAAAATTAACATCATTAACAATGTAAAATTCATTTGCTCAAATAGAAGAAATAACAGAGTCTCTTCTATGACAATTAAAAAGGCTCCTTAGCTGTTCAAAAACCCATGGCCTCTGCAATGCCGCCATCTCGACCTGTAGCGCAAAAAAAAAAAAGAAGAAAAAAACATACATTGCATATAAAAAAAATAATTTGCTCAAATATAAGAGATAACCAAGTTTCTTCCACAGCAGTTGAGATTTAGCATTCTTCACTAATAAAGTAAATAATGCAAAAGAAGGGAGTCTACAAGTAACAAATTGCAAGAATGTATTAAGTAACAGGAATATTATATATTATGAAAATATTATGTAATATGAACTATTGTAGTAGGAGGAAAGTAGAAAAATAAATGAATATGTGTATTAGGAAAGAGTTTTATATTGGCAGAATATTTAGGAGAAAAATATAGTAGGAGTCTAGGAGACAATCATCTATAAATAAAAAATGTATCATTTATTTTGAATTATGGAAGAAGAATAATTATTTTAGATTTGTCTTAGAGTAAGAAAGCAACCTGTATGCATGGTAGAATATGATATATGCAACGTGTATGCAATCTCAGCAAATTCTAATATACTTCATTAGTACAAAAGGGTAAGATAGCAACCTAGGCCTATCTTCTTCCGGCTCAAGATTCATACGCTACCTCAACAATCCATTAATAATTTTTTTTATGTATAGAATAACGCATAGGTTCAGACCCTTTGCACGGATTTGTCTCTAAATGAGTAAGATAGCGAGGATTGTGCATATAAGGGCCCCTTGGCTCTCCAAAACCTTGTGGTCCCATAGGGACCTATAGCAAGAAAAAAAAAATTCAAAATTACATAGATAAAATTCTTATTTGATCAAATAGAAGCAATTAAATAGTAGCTCCTTAGCTCTCCAGAACCTTTGGCCTCTGCAATGGTGCTATCGCAAACTATAGCAAATAAACGAAAACAAAAGTAGGAAATATATAAAAAATCTACGTGCATTTAATATAAATAAATAAAATTTGCTTTAAATAAAAAAGAAATAATGGAGTTAGCATTCTTCACTAATAAAGTAAATACATAGAAACAAATGGAGTCTACACAAAACATCTTACAAGAGATGAGAGCTACCAAAACATCCTTTGTGCATTCGTGCATAAAATCATAATAAAATAAAAAAATGAAAAATGAGAGAAAGAGGAAGGAAACGTAGAAATTAAAAAGCATTACCCAATGGGCTTGATCTAGTAATGCCCAAGATACAAGACTAAAGTAATAAAACAAAGTGACAAAAAAAAAAACCAAGATCTTACATGATAACTATCAAATTTTTAGATATAAAAGATTACAATATTCCGAAAACATCAACTATACATGCATGCACGCTTTCAAAAAGAAGAGAAAAAGAAAACAAAATTCTGATCAGCCATAATCCGGTAACAATACGACAATATATAAGACCTAAACAAAAGCAAGTACAGCATATAAAGGTACCTTTCAGGAACGTAATCACTTCTCCAATAGCATTGCATGCATGCAAAGCAAAAGGAAAAAGGAAAATAGGAACAAACACTACCAATCCGCGACTATTTAGTAACGACACCACATGAGGCAAAGCCAAAACAGAAAAAAGCTAACCAAAATAGAATGAGGGAACATAACAATAGAAACTGCAGCCAAATGAGATGATCATCCACTTCATTGCAACAAAAGCGTGATATCATCATAGAAAAGTAGTAAGATAGAATCATAGAAACTGGCAGGGTTATGGCTAGTGACCCTAACAAGTAAGCAACAGTCTAACCGGCCGAAGCGCAAATCTGGCTCAGTCCAACAGAAGCAACACATGAAAGCAGCGCAAGCACATGCAAGGTAATGGGAATTACCTCCCACCAACCTACAGCGGGATTTGAACCAGGGGCGTCTGGTTTTCTGAGCCAGAGCGTCTACCGGTCGACCCAATCTCACTCCGTTATAAATGAACATGATTAAGAATGAAAAGCTTGCAATACATTACAACTTGACAGCCAACATATTAGTTGGCGATGGGCAGGGAGAAAGCTGAACCTTTAAAAATTAGATGCATCAATAATATCTTCCCTACAACTGCAACATTCAAGAACAAAAATAGTTAGGAGCATTCAGGTCTAAAAAGCGTATCATATAATCCGACTTTTAAGACTATGCATGTCAATCATATTACCTTTGGCTGGAAGGTTTTAAAGCTTACAACAAATTTTGTGCAAATGCTTCCTGAACTACGAGAAACCAAAAGCTTCTTTTATCTAAAACAAAAAAAAAAAGATGATTAACCCATTATTTGGGAGGGAGGCTTCAGGCCATGGTTTATCCATGCAGAGAATTGTAAGGAAAGTGCAATTGGATTGGTAGATAGGGATCTAGGAAGATGTAGAAGTTGCTGCTCATTTTCCTATGTGGGTTTGTAAGGAAGTTTAGGAAGGGGAAATTCGCAAGTCAAATATTCAAAAGCGCGCACAAGTTTAACCTTATAGTAAGAAACTCCGAAAGTATTCACATCCCAGTGTGTTAACTTATGATAGTTTCACATACATCCCAGCTCAGTGCTGAGGTCACATACTACATTAGACAAATTAAAAAAGAAACTAGGCCGGTTAAAAATTTTATTCCCCAATCTATGCAAGAATAAACATTGACATGGTTGGAAAAAAGGGAAGTGCATATTAAGTGCGGTTTAGAGTAAATCTTCACTCAATTTCTCAAATTTCTAACCCTCAAAAATAGGTTAGCTCTCCTAATCGGTTCAATCAGCTCCATTACAAACAAAGTACGAGGCCAGAAAAAAGTGCAAAAGCAAAACTACTTTCTACAAGAACAGTCTAGATTTGATAGTGATGTTAAATGAGTTCAAAATTACTTGTGGTACTCCACGGTCAGAAAAGAACAATGTGAGAGCATGATGATGCAGCAATAGCTAATCCATTTCCAGAAATGCATCAAAGTTGTAAACAGCAGCCCTATCCAGCACAAGATGCACATGCAAATGAGCATGTAAGTCAATTGTTCCATGTTGACCCGTAGAGGGAAACCAACGAAAACAAATGGAACTAAATATTTTTTTACCACAAAAACCAACTATTAGGATGATTACCCACCTAGAGCTAAGAAAAGAGCAAGACCTACTGTGTTGTTGCAATCAAGCGACCATTGGAACCAAGATGAGATTGTAAAAACGATCTGCGATCAGCCTGTGGTTAGTTGAATAGAAACAATAGCAACCATTGGAACCAAGATGAGATTGTAAAAAGCAAGCATTTTTCCTTACCTCCAAAAGTTCTATTACCCAAACAATAGGAAATAAAATCAAAAGTTAATGTGACATCTAAGAACAATTTATGAGATGACCGTATCATTAAAGTATAACTAGGAGTTTTAACAAATGGTATAGCTTAATGAGTACAATTTCTTAAGACGTAAATTGGTACCATTTCAAAAGAAATCTTAAAAACCAAATGCTAGTCTAATATATGATCTTACTGTTCAGTTTATCCTACTGTTAACACCTGTGTAAAATGTAAATGTCAACTTAGGAACCAAATGCTAGTTAGAGTTGTCAAGAATCAAACCAATAAAAGCTTACAACTTCTCCAACGAGGTTTTACCCTTTATCTAAAAATATCCAAAAAAGAGGTCGTTGCACCTTAAAAAGTTATATTAAAGATAGTTTATGCCTAACTTTCAAGATCAGCGAAGGGAACATAAATAAAAATATACTAATAACATTCAAGAGTACGCTATCCAGACTACTACCAGAAGATGATTGGAGGTCTATCTACTGCACAACTTTAAAACTTAAAAAAGTCATGATATGCTATAATTGAATTAACAGGATTCCTCAATAATAGTAAAGGATAGTAAGACGCATAACTCATGATATGCTATATTGAATTAACTGGATTCCACAACAATAGTAAAAGACAGTAAGATGATAGTGTTCTCAAAGAAAGTAACTGACAAGCAAAATTTTCTGCTTAACTACATAGATGGTTTACATGTTCATAATTAAACATTTAAAAACTACGACTCATCCTTTTAAAAGACTTAGAATTCAGAATTCTAGTTGGTTAATTGGCATTTACCTTCTACGTTATTGGGCGACTCAAATAGGAATAAATCTTGGAATTGGCCATAGACGAATAAGTGAATTCCAACTACCGAACTGCAAAAGATGCGAAAGTACTTGAAATTCACGTAACTAACAAGAAAGAATAGAGACAGATAGGTTATTTTTAAAAGAGACATACATAGGAAGAAATATGCAGAAGGATGAGGTTAAAGCAAACCATCTAACATAAGGACCAAATATATGCATAAACTGCATCACTGGCAGTTTCTACTATAAAACGAATCAAATTGTTTCATCAAAAGGTCCAACAGTTTTCTCTGGTGTAGTAATCTTTATAGTTCAAATGTTATTTCTTATGCAGATGTACTTAACATCAGGTTATAGCAAGCAACCGTCTTACCCACCGAAGGGCAAATCTGGGTCATCCCAGGAGGAGCAACACGCCGAAGCGTAGACCCGTCCCACCCATTTGAGGCGCCTAGTTCAAGAGCTTTAAAAGAAAAACCAAAAAAAAGGAGTCGACATGTCAACAACTTTAGAAGATAGCTACACCAAAAACAAAGAAAGAACACGCACTACCGATTGGCATAATCTAGTAAAAGACTCAATCAAAAACCAAAACAAAAGCACAATTAAACATCAACTATACTCCATGCACGCTTTCCCAAAAAAAAAAGCTGCCAATTAACCATAGTCCATTAACAAAACCACAAGATACAAAACATAAAGAGAAGCATAACAGCAAACCTAAACAAAATGAAAAGAAAACTGCATACCTACTTGATAACTATCATTTTGTTGGCTAAAAATACAAAAGCAAGTACAGCATATAAAGGAGCAAGGTAGCATTCAGGAAAGTAATCAATTTTCCAAAAACATTCGCTTCCATACAAAACCCAAAAAAAGAAGAAAGAGAAACAAATACTATCAATTGACCATGAACAAGTAAAAACTACAATATGCAAAACCAAAATAGAAACATAGAGCTAACCGAAACAGCATGAGGGGAAAAAACCAAAAAAAAAAAGAAAAAAAATGCACCTCACCAGATGCTAATCTACTTCCATGCTACAGAAGAGTAAGATAGCAACCTAGGACTATCTTCATATAAAATGAGGAAAAGAATCCATAAAAAAATGAGTTACAGGATAACACATATATTTGCACCTTTACTTGAATTTGCCTCCAGATAGCCACGCGACACCTTCTTTTTCTCCAAGGTTCAATGTTTTTGAGAAAGAAACATATTCCTCACTATGAGGGTTGCGCATAGAAGAGTCCTCTCCCTCATTGTTCAAAAACACATTCCAAATCCCATCTCCGTCCTCGTTCCTTGCAAAGAGGAAAAGAAAAAAAAAAAAGGCCGCACAGAGAGAAAAAGGGAGGAGGGAGGAGAGGACAAGATGGCCCATCATAAAATATGGTAAATAGATCATAGCAAATTCAACACAATACAACTTCAAAAAGATTAAACAATTGCAATTTCTGTAGATTTTGAGAGGCTGGCAGAACCTTAAATCTAAGAAATTGTAAGCATTTCCTGGTTCAAAATGTTTAAGAACCTTAACAAAATCATCACAGCTAGGATTATGCGTACAAATGCCCCATGGATCCTGAACACACTCCGGGCCTCTACAATGTTGCCATATTAACTATATGGGGAAAAAACTCAAAATTTGCATGCATTACATATAAAAATACTTAGAAAATAAAACACAGGTCATTCAAAATTACATGCATTACATATCGTGATTTATCTAATCAATGGTGGAACTTGGATTGGTGCCATCTGTGATTTATCTATTGAAATGGTCGGGCAAAAATGGGCCGATAATACGAGCAAAATTTCGCCATAGTAATCTCAAAAACATGCATTACATTGACATATAAGTTACTCATATTAAGTTATAAAAATAACCGATTATCCTCAGCAGTTAGCTAAAGATTTAGCATTCTTCAATGATAAAGTAAATACAAACAAAGAAAAAAACACAAGGAAAAGGTAGTCAACAAGTCAACAACTTCATAATAGCTACCAAAAAATCCTTTGTGCATCATTGAATGCCTCAAACACAATAAAAAAAAAAGAAAAAAAAGAAAGAAAGAAAGAATAAAGGACTACGACATCTAAAGTAGTAAATTGTCATGTTAGAAAGTATTATGTTTCCAAAAACATCAACTACACTTCCATGCATGCTTTCAAAAAAAGAAAGAAAAGGAAAAAGTAAAAAGCTGCCAATTAGCCATAGTCCAGTAACAACACCACAAGATATCAAACATAAAGAGATGAATACAACTAATCTAAACAAAATGAAAACTAAACAGCATACTTTTAAAACAATCATTTTTCGCTATAGAAAGAGCAAGGACAACATATAAAGGAGTCTGGTAGCATTCCGAAAGTAATCAATTTCCCAAAAGCATTTGATGCATGCAAAACCAAAAAAAGGGAAAACAATACTACCAATTCGCCACGATCTAGTAACAACACCACAAGATGCCAAACCGAAATAACATAGATCTAAATAAAATATCAAAAAAAACTGCAACCTAACCAAATAATAATCTACTTAATACTACAAAAGTGTAAAAACAATAGATAAAAGGAGCAAGATAGCAACCTCGCTCCCTCTTCATATCCTGCTCAAGATTCATATGCTAGGTCAATAATTCATAAAGAATGATGTTTATGCCACAGCATTAGATCTGCACCTTTACATGGATTTGCCTCCATTTAGCAGCACAATATCCTCTCTTTCTCCAAGGCCAATTGTTTAAGAAACTTAACATAATCCTCACTGCGAGGATTATGCAAACAAGGACCCCTTGGCCCTCCAATACCTCTGGCCTCAACAATGGCGCCATAGTGACCTATGGCAAACACAACAGAGAAAATAAAAAAAAAAAATTCACACGCATTAAATGTAAAAATACTATTTGCTAAAATAGAAGAGATAACCGAGCTTCTTCCATACTCTACCAACTCCATAGCCTAGAAGACAGAGGAGTGCATACTTCGAGCTACCAATAATGTGTATAAAAGAGAGATTGGCAATCCTTGCCGCATTCTTGTCCTGACACATCCTATACCTCCACAATGAAGTACTGGTTGTATCACATTTATGAAACTAGAATACTGTTACTTGTACAAGCAAATACTAGAAAATGAATTGCAACCTCTATGAGGCAATTTTATGTAATAGGCACTTACATTCTGAAGTGTTCAAGAAGCATTCTACCTTTACAGAAACTCGACACCCAACATTAATGCTGGCGATGGGCATGAAGGAGATGAACCTTTAAAAATTAGATGCATCCGTGAAGTCTTCCCTACAACTACAACATTCACGGACAAAAATAGTTAGGAGCATTCAGGTCTAAAAAGTGTATAAAGAGAAGCCTTGGCATGAATTTCTCGCCCTTCTTAGTTGGGACCATAAGAGCAACTTGCCATAAAGTTTTCACTATAACGCTGCTATTAGTATAAATAAATCCATGATATAAACAAGAACCTCTTAAATTTTGGAGTACAAGAAAACAAGATTCATCCAGAAAATTCACCAAAAAAACGACGCATCCAGCACAGCTTTAGTTCTCCCGCATGCAACATATAGTTGTCTTCCTATGAAGTCTTACCAACACCACCTTGTTAGATACTTAGAAGTAAATTAAGATTCGCTTAGGCGTGGGGTTTCTACTCGTTATCATTATGAGTCTAAATCAAACTCCGAACTTCGCTTCCGAGATAAAACTACTATCGGATGTAATACCTGAGCTTCCAATGACCGTACGCTGGCCCGCACTGCCATTGAGATCTCTGGTGTTGCAATCTTTACAACTAAAAACATTATCTTTTCAACTCACAAATTTGGTATTGAATAGCACAGCACATCAAAGTAGCAGGAAAACTTTCATTCTAATAGCAACTTGAAGGTGTGAGATCTACCAACAAGAGACGGGTAAAGAAACACCTCCACAAAGAGAGAGAGTGATAAAAGAAATGTAGTTGGATTGGTCGATATGGATCTAAGAAGATGCAAAAGTTGCTGCTTGTTTCAGCATGTGGGTTTGTAACAATTTTGGAAGGGGAAACTAGCAAGTTGTTATTCAAGAGCTCAATGCGGAGGTCAAATACTGCATAATCCTCACTGCTACGATTGTGCATACAGGGGCCCTTTGGCTCTTGAAAAACCTCCGAGCCACTACAACAATGCCATATGGATCTATACAAAAATACAAAAGAAAAAGTATCAAAATTTACATGCATTACATATAAAAATACTAAATGGAGAAACTTCGAATTAACATGCATTACATATCCGGGCTTGTCCATCCAAAAGTCTAGGACTTTTCTGCTGGTGGAGCGCCTCCCATGGTTTATCTATTCAATGGTCGCATAAAAATGAGTCAATTACAGGCAAAGTTTTTCAGTAACAACCTCAATAAAAAAATCATTACGTTGATATATAAGTCGCTCCGATTAAGCTTACCAAAAATAACCGAGTCTCCTCAGCAATTAGTTAGAGATTTAGCAAACTCCATTGATGATGTAAGTACATACAAAGAAAAAAGCAAAGAAAAAGGAGTCAGACATGTCAACAACTTTTGAAGATAAAATCTACATCAAAACATCCTTTTCCGCAACAATTCTTGCCACAAACACAAAAAGAAAGAAAGAAAAACAAAAAAAGAACACACACTATCGATTGGCATAATCTAGTAAAACATTCGATCAAAAACCAAAACAAAAGCACAATAAAACAGAAAAAAAGAATTTGTACATGATAATTAACACATATTTTGATATGAAGTATTACAAATATAAATGACTAAGTGTCATGCAAGAAAGCAATCTGTTTCCATAAACATCGACTACACTTCCATGCATGCTTTAACAAAAAAAAAAATAAATTAATAAAAGATAAGCTGCCAATTAAACAAAGTCCATTAACAACCCCACAAGATACAAAACATAAAGAGAAGCATACAGCAACCTAAACAAAATGAAAAGATAACTGCAAACTTACTTGATAACTATCATTTTGTTGGCTACCAAAAAAAAAAAAGCAAGTATAGCATATAAAGTAGCCAGGCAGTATTCTGGAAAGTAATCAATTTTCCAAAAGCATTGGCATGCATAAAAAACCTAAGAAAAGAAGAAAGAGAAACAAATACTATCAATTCACCGAAACAGCATGAGGGGAAAAAAAAAAGAAAAAGAAAAGTGAAGTTAATGAAGATAGCTGAATTGAAAATTACTTGTGGAACTTTGTGGCCTAAAAATAAAATGTATGAGATACATCAAAGTTGAATTGAAAATTACTTGTTAGATTTGATCCATTTCCAGAGATACATCAAAGTTGCAAAACAAACATGAAAGTCACTGTTTCCATGATGACCTATAAAATCCTAGGGAAACCAAACATAACAATGGAACTAACTTTTTTCCCCAAAACCAGCCATGAGGATGATTACCCACCTAAAGCAAAGAAAAGATCAAGAGCTAGGTTGTTGGAAGAAGACGTTGATGAAATCCCTTAAGTACGATTATATCCAATATGATGAGATTCCGCTGAATCAAAGTACGATTATATAAGATCAGAATCAAAGTACAGTTATATATGATATATGTATATACAGATAACAGAGAAATTGCAGAGCAACAAAGCAGAAAACATTTCTTCCAATTTGAACTGTACAGGCTGATGGATACAAGTCAAATGCAAAGGGAAAATCCCATATGGTCAAATATCTAACCAGCAAATATAACTTTCTAGAATACAACTTCCCTTTGAAATGTTATATGCTTTAAGTGATAGTAAATACATACAAAAAGGGAGTGTAACAACTTACAAGAGCTAAAATAGCTATCCGAACACCCTTTGTGCATCCATGGATGCCACAAATGTAAAATGAAAGAAAGGTAAAGAAAAAAAAAAAAGTGACTACAAAAGCTACTATTCATGATTAAATACCATCCACCTGAGCCAAGGCTACAATTGTCTGTGTATGCTGCAAGTAGAAGGATTTACGGAAAGAAATAAGACGACCAAATACACAGTGCAAACATGCATCTTTAATGCTAAAGGAATAATCAATGATGAACATTTGATTTTGATTATGCATGCTCTATGGAGGCAAATCAGCAGGATAAACCCACACTGTTTATGATATTTAACAAACAAACCATGAAAGAGTGCTATGTTCTAATGCTATCATGATCTAACAGGAACCTAACAAAAATGAGAAAGGAAAAAGCTACTAGCCAGTATTTGAAATTTATAAAAATTTCATATGTATGAAATAAACATTTACCGTGCCACCCATCATCCATAGATGCGTATTGCATATGCTGAGGATCTCTGGTAGGTATGTTGTACGATATAGAAACTGGCTGTCGAGGATAGAGCCTCAGCGATAGAGTGAAGTTGCAAAGTCCAGGAGTGGAGGACTGGTATCATGCCTGTAAGCCCCACCCACTCGAACCACGTGGGGGAGGCTAGTTACTAACATTTAAAAAAAAAAAAAAAAGGAGCAACTTGAAGAATTCAAAGCAAACAATGTATGAAACCTTAGGAGCAATGCTTTTCATACCATACCACCCACTGCACATGTGCACACAGATACAATTGCAAGTTGTATTAGTGGTGCATTATAAATTATGCGAGGATCCTTCAGTCCGTATATTTGCCTCACTAAACATAAACAAATGTGGCATGAAAGTAACTGACGAGGGTGCACGTGTCCGCCGCAAGAGACCATCCGAAATATTTCCTACACTGATATTCATACTCAGAAAATTTAATATGGTCACAGATTTTTGAGCACGCACCAAGCTCGTCCAATCCAGAACTCTCTTCATAAACAAAATGCCTTTTCGACATGTCTATAGCACATATGCCAGAATTCTCTCTTCTTTGCAGATTTACAGGATGAATACCAGGAGTAACTGTCTGCTTATAATCATTCCTGAAGTAGCTGCCGAAAAATGGAAAACGAAACAAAAGAAAAAAAAAATATGTAAATAAAGACAGCGAAGTGGGTCTTGTTATAGAGAATTACAGCTACATGCACCACTATTAAATTGCAGGGAATTCAAAAGCAATTTTTGTGCAGCAAAAGCAATCCTGTTTAGTCTTGCACACTAGCGTCCCGGCCTTATATTGATAGCTTTTGAGCTACAAGCACAACAAAAGAAGTTATATCGCCATCTCTTATTGTGGCTAACGCCATATGCTAAAAGCAGGTGAAGAAGCTGTTGTTTTTTCAACTTTTTCATGAAGGAAGGCTAAAAATATAAGCTACAGAAGCTCTACCGTAGAGTGTTACGCTCAAGTTAGAGAGTTTGCAACCAATCATAAGGTGCTTTTAATCACTGAGGGTATCATGATTCTAGATATGAAAAATTTGTCTCGTGGAAGGAAAGAACAAAGTAGCTACGATTCTCATACACCAAAAAGGGTAAAGGGCTTCCTGTAGTAAGAATGTTAACAAAAATAGCATAGTTCTCTAGGTAGGCTAAAACGAGACACTAGCATTTGTGGAACCCTGGACAAATAAATCTGGCATAACGCTTGCCATTTCTCAAATTTATTACTGGTGCTCAGCAAGCCGATCTGATATATTTCGATTTATTCTGGATCCCATTTAGTTTTACATTCTGGAGAGCGGGGTTCCTCTACCAAGCAAAAAAAAGTTCAACAAAATACCTAGGTCTTCTAGATAGTTCAAACACACACATAACAATTTGTACAAAACCTTATGGACGATATAAATGTTGGAACAACTCATGCAATTCTCAATAATACTATGCCCAAATGTGATTAGATATAATCTTGGTTTTGGTGTCCAAATTTTATCTCTAAAATATACAAACAGGGTTCCTCTACGAGGAAAGATCACCAACATATCTTGGTCCTCTAGGTAGTTTACAGAGACATAAAAATCATTGCGGAAACTGAAGAGCAACATTAAATGCAGTATAATACTTGCAAGTTCTTAATAATACTATATTCAACTGCCGATTCTACAACAATTATGTTTTTGTTATCTCATTTTTTTTCCAGAATTTCTGAAATCGGAGTTCCTTTTTCACCAATACATCTCTAGGTAATTTAAACAGAGAAAATTATAAATTCTAGAACTATCTACCTATTAAAAATGTGGAAAAGATGCTTGCAATACACTTAAGAGTTCAGCATAAAAGTACGACCCAATAAACTACTGGAGATGTATTAGTACAGCCACGAGACCTATCAAAACAGAAGCACAATTCATGGCTTACCCGCTTGAAAGAAATTGAATTTCGTTACTGCTTAATTCTGGGGTGTCGGGGCGGCGAGGAGGAGGCGGTCAAGACCGGAAAATTAATATTGGTCACAGATGTTTTGAGCACGCACCAAGCTCGTCCCAATCCAGACTCTCTTTCATAAACAAAAATTGCCTTTTCGACATGTCTATATCACATATCCAGGAATTTCTCTCTTCTTTACAGATTTAAGGCATGAATACAGGAGTATCTGTTCTCTTATAATCATTCCTGAAGTAGCTGCCGAAAAAATGCAAAAACGAAACAAAAGAAAAAAAAAAATATGTAAATAAATGACAGCGAAGATGGGTCTTGTTTATAGAGAATTACAGCTACATGGCACACTATAATGCAGGGATTCAAAAGCAATTTTGTGGCAGCAAATAGGCAATCCTGTTAGGTCTTGCACACTAGGTCCCTGGCTTTTATATTTGATAGCTTTTTGAGCTACAAGCACAACAAAAGAGTTATATCAGCATCTCTTATTGTGGCTAAACGCCATTACGCTAAAAGCAGGTGAAGAAAGTGTTGTTTATTTCAACTTTTACATTGAAGGAAGCTAAAAATATTAAGCTACCAGAAGCTCTACCGGTATAGGTGTTACGCTCAATGGTTAGAGGTTTGCAAACACCAATTCATTAAGAGTGCTTTAATCACTGAGATCCATGATCTAGATATGAAATTGTCTCGTGGAAGGAAGGAACAAAGTAGCCACGATTCTTCATACACCAAAAAGGGTAAAGGCTTCCTGTATAAGAATGTTAACAAAAAATAGCCATAGTTCTCTAGGTTAGGTAAAAACGAGAACACTAAGCATTTGTGGAACTCTGGCAAAATTAAATCTGCAATAACGCTTGCAATTTCTCAAATTATACTGGTGCTCAGCAAGCCGATCTGATTATTTCGATTTCTGGAATCCCATTTTAGTTTTACCATTCTGGAGAGCGGGGTCTCTACCAAGCAAAAAAATGTTCAACAAAATACCTAGGTCTTCTAGATAGTTCAAACACACACAATAATCAATTGTACAACTATGGACGATATAAATTTGTTGGCAACAACTTCATGCAATTCTCAAATATACTATGCCAAATGTGAGTAGATATAATCTTGGTTTTGGTGTCCAAATTTTATCTCTAAAATATACAAACAGGGTTCTTCTACGAGGAAAGATCACCAACATATCTTGGTCCTCTAGGTAGTTTACAGAGACATAAAAATCATTGGAAACTAAGAGCAACATTAAATGAGCATTAATACTTGCAAGTTCTTAAATAATACTATAGTTCAACTGCCGATCTACACAATTATGTTTTTGTTATCTCATTTTTTCCAGAATTCTTGAAATCGGGAGTTCCTTTTTCACCAATATATCTTGGTCCTCTAGGTAATTTAAACAGAAAATTATTAATTCTAGAACTATCTACTATTAAAAATGTGTAGGAAGCGATGCTTGCAATGGAAATTAAGAGTTCAGCCATTAAAAGCACGACCCAATTCAAACTTACTGAGATGTATAGTCAGCCACGAGACCTATCAAAACGAAGACAATTCATGGCTTACCCGCTTGAAGAAATTGAATTCGTTACTGCTTGAATTTCTGGGGTGTCGGCGGCGGCGGCGAGGGAAGAAGGCGGTCCAAGGAACCGGAAAATTTAATATGGTCACAGATTTTTGAGCACGCACCAATTCTGTCCATCCAAGAACTCTCATTCATAAACAAAATGCCTTTTCGACATGTCTATAGCACCATATGCCAGAATTCTCTCTTCTTTTACAAGATTTTACAGGATGAATACCATGGAGTATTGTCTGCTTATAATCATTCCTGAAGTAGCTGCCGAAAAATGGAAAACGAAACAAAAGAAAAAAAAATATGTAAATAAAGACAGCGAAGATGGGTCTTGTTATAGAGAATTACAGCTACATGCACACTATAATGCAGGGAATTCAAAAGCAATTTTGTGGCAGCAAAAGCAATCCTGTTAGGTCTTGCACACTAGGGTCCCTGCTTTTATATTTGATAGCTTTTGAGCTACAAGCACAACAAAAGAAGTTATATCAGCATCTCTTATTGTGGCTAAACGCCATATGCTAAAAGCAGATGAAAGAAGTGTTGTTTTCAACTTTTCATTGAAGGAAGCTAAAATATAAGCTACAGAAGCTCTACCGGTAGAGGTGTTACGCTCAATGGTTAGAGAGTTTGCAACACAATTAATAAGAGTGCTTTAATCACTGAGGTATCATGATTCTAGATATGAAAATTGTCTCGTGGAAGGAAGAACAAAGTAGCTACGATTCTTCATACACCAAAAAGGGTAAAGGCTTCCTGTAGTAAGAATGTTAACAAAAATAGCATAGTTCTCTAGGTAGGTAAAACGAGACACTAAGCATTTGTGGAACTATGGACAAATAAATCTGGCAATAACGCTTGCAATTTCTCAAATTATACTGGTGCTCAGCAGCCGATCTGATATATTTCGATTTTCTGGAATCCCATTTTAGTTTTACATTCTGGAGAGCGGGGTTCCTCTACCAAGCAAAAAAAAGTTCAACAAAATACCTAGGTCTTCTAGATAGTTCAAACACACACAATAATCAATTGTACAACTATGGACGATATAAATGTGGCAACAACTCATGCAATTCTCAAATAATACTATGCCCAAATGTGAGTAGATATAATCTTGGTTTTGGTGTCCAAATTTTATCTCTAAAATATACAAACAGGGTTCCTCTACGAGGAAAGATCACCAACATATCTTGGTCCTCTAGGTAGTTTACAGAGACATAAAAATCATTGGAAACTAAGAGCAACATAAATGCAGCATTAATACTTGCAAGTTCTTAAATAATACTATAGTTCAACTGCCGATCTATACAATTATGTTTTTGTTATCTCATTTTTTTTCAGAATTCTTGAAATCGGGAGTTCCTTTTTCACCAATATATCTTGGTCCTCTAGGAAATTTAAACAGAGAAAATTATTAATTCTAGAACTATCTACCTATTAAAAATGTGGACGAGATGCTTGCAATGCACTTAAGAGTTCAGCATAAAAGTACGACCCAATCAAACTACTGGAGATGTATAGTACTTAAGAGCCACGAGACCTATCAAAACAGAAGCACAATTCATGACTTACCCGCTTGGAAGAAATTGAATTTCGTTACTGCTTGAATTCTGGGGGTGTCGGGGCGGCGAGGGCGAAGGCGGTCAAGGAACCGTCGAGAAGAAGGTTCAGCGGCCTCTTCTTCCTCGGTGAAGTTGTAAACCGAGAAATCCTTCGGCTTCGCTGGCTTCCTCATCGCCAGCGTGTCACAATCCGGCCGACGACGGCGATCGGCGACGATTAGCTACACATCTTGTGAACGAACCCACGTCGAACACCTTATTAATTGCAGCTATTCGGTGAGGAAATCAACAAGATAAGCCCAGATATCATTAAAATTGAAATATAACACCTACAAATACAGTTCTGGATGAAAAAAATAGAAAAAAGAAATACAACTAACAGTCTAACAGAATCTGTTTTCAAAAACATTCTTCTCAAACAAGCAACCCGCATCCCCTCTTATAGCTGAGGAAGACCATTAAAAGACCTTTATGCCCTCCGGATCACGTGCTCGGCATGCGTGCTCTTTAAAACTCCTGCACGCGGCTGGTTGAACGCCTGAGATCTCACTTTGGCTTCATCGGACGACTCAAAATAGACGATAATGATTCACGCGAGATTTAAAACAAGCGGTAGGATTGCTTTGATCCGACGGATGTGATTTAAATGGCGAAGTAACCGTCTCAACCGCACAACAGCTTCTAACAACAATATATCTGAAATCTCCAGCAACAGACGATCTTTACTATCAGTACGGCATCTCTCCGTCCCATGTCGGGACTCTGACACAGTGACTCTCCGACCACCGTTGGCGAGATATCTTGAGTGGGAATCGAGGATTTCAACAGTCATAAAATTAGACGGTAGAATTTTAAGTTCTATTATTTACTTGTATTATGAAGTGGAATGATGGTAGAATTTTTTATTATAAAAACGTATTTTTTAATAATAATTAAAAAAAATATTTTTTAATAGTAATTAAAAACAAATTATAGATTTTAATAATTAAAAATAATTACTAATTAAAAAAATATTATTTAGTTTATTTAGCTAATATTATTTAGCAATTTTATTTATTTATATTTTAGAAAATAGTAATAAATTACTAAAATATTATAAAATAAAAAAGAATAATAACATAATATATTTATTATTTCTATCAAGTTGCTTGTTATTATAACAATTATTGTATTATTCATTATTTTTTATTTTTATTAAAGAATAGAAATTTATTATTTTTATTAAATCTAATAAACTTTTTATTATTTTATATCTATTTTAGTTATAAATATATTAATTTATTTTAGTTATACTAAAAATATTGTAAGAAAGTAGGTGTGAATTTTCTTTTTTTTTTCAGAATATAAAGTAGAAAGAAAGTAAAATTATTTTTTATTTACATATAAATATTTTATTTTTATACAAATATAGCGGGTTAAAATTACCTAATAAGATTTATTTTCTCTAGTTTAAAAAAATAATATTTTTAATATACTTAAGAATAATATTTTTTTATATATAATTTATTAATAATAATTATAAAATTATTATTTAGCTAATATTATTTAGAAATTTTATTTATTTATTTTCTATAAAATAATAATAATCATTAAATTATTACAAAAATAAAAACTATAATACAATAATATGTTTATTATTTATTATTTATATCAGCTTCCTTGTTTATTATTTTTATATTATTTGATAATTTTTATATTTATTGTTTTTTAATTATTAAAGAATACAAATTTATATGTTTATTGTTTATTAAAATAATAATATTTATTATTATTTTATATCTGTAAAATAAAACTTATAACATTTACTAATGATAAATATACTCATTTTTGTAATAATATATTAGTATTTAATTATTTAGAAATAATAATTATTAATAACCATCATAAATACTACTAACTATCACTTTTCTCCCACTTTTTATCTTTTGATGAGAAAAAAAAAATTAATGTTTTATTAAAGGGAGGAAATTGGGGAAAAAAGTTTTTGAAAAATGAATGTCATTTTAAAACCGTGGTAGAAACAAAGAGTGTTGTTACCACACTCGAAGTTAATCTTTAAGTTAGGCCCGAATTTCAGTTATTCTGGTCGAAGTTCAGTTTTAGGCACTTTGGGCCTTCTGGGGCCAACATCGTGGCCCACAACATTTTTTTGATATAGAAACACAATATGTGTAGCATTGAGTATCGAATTATCATTCCAACATTAGTGCTTTTGCAGCACATTTTAGATTAGGCAAAACTCACATGGATAGTTTCATATGTTTAATTTTCAGCTGATTAGAACACTGGAAGAGAAATAACTTTAAATTCTACCTAAGAAGTTATACTAACTAATATTTGTTTTTGTACATATTTGTCAAATCGATTGGTGTTTAACTTATGTTTTTTTGGTAGCTTCTTGTGTGCCTACGAATACTGATACGAAGATTCGTCTACGACAATACATCAAAAGATGAGATCCACACGTTGTTTCCTCAAGATGTTGCTCCTGAACTGCAGAGGTTTCTTACGCTTCTCCTCCATAAGTTTCAACAAGAATGGCGAGACGATGTAAATAAGGAACAACAGGTGCTGATATTTCTGCTGTTCAACAGTTGGCACGTCAAATTTGGCCCTTCCAATTTATGGTTTTCCAATTAGCATGTTCCCTTAACATCAAGTACAGTTGGTGCTCTTGTCATGCTCTTTAGTGTGCAAGATATATGATTTGATAGACCTTTTTTTTTTCAATTCAACAGACGACATTGCCATGAGATCCATGCTCTCCTTTAATTGTTTGCATTTGAAACCATTTTTTTTTTTAAATTATTGATTTAGAAGGTTGCTGCCTTAACCTATACAGTTGTTATAAGCTTCTTAATTGCTATTTAATGAAAGGACCAATCATTTCTGTTGGTCTAGCAAGCAAACATTATACTTATACCTATTAGCTATGGTGTGATTTCCTTTTTCCCCTTGAGACTGTCAGACCTGTTAGTTATTCAGTTGAGAGATCTTGATATACTGCTTTGCTCCATTTTCGAGCTTATGTTGCTGAAAGTGTTGTTCAAGTGTATGTTTCGTTTACTACAACAGGTAGAGCTTCATTTCTTTGTAAATCACACCGTTCATGACACCCTTGCTTTTCTTATTCATCTGTAAAGGTTTCGTTACGTTGTTTAAAGGAGATGACGTGTAGTATGGAAAATGAAGATGGAGAATCTACTGACCGCAATGCTCTTATCCATTTGAAGGTATTTTCTGGTCAATAATTTCTTATTGAAGCCGGATATTGTAGTTGAACAATTTCAGGATGCAAAAGGTGATTAAAAAAAAGAACTTAATGCATTTAAATTTGTCTTTCCTGTTTATAAGATAATCAAGATTTGCCTATTCCAAAGTTTGCATTTACTTTAAAATGCATTTGGCATGTTATAGACATGAAACATCTATATATTTGTTGCATTGAAGATTGGGTCTATGTTATTGTGGTAATCCCTTTCTTGTGTCTCTATGTTTTAGTATTGTTTTACGACGTGTATGATTCAGTAGTGTAAAAGGGAAGGAACTTTTCCTATGCAATTCTTTGTATGTAATCTTTATTTTGGGGACTTGCTGCAGCTTCGAGATGAAAAGGAACCTTCAAAGGGTGAAACAGAGGTTAGATTCCAAGTGGGGAAGGATGCATTCCAAACAATGCTCAAGTCCATGTACCATATACGAGATCAGATGTCTGGTTGCGTAAGTATCCCGCATTTACTATAAGCAGATAGCTGCAAACAAGGTCGTGTAATTCAGTATTTTATTTTGGAAATATATATATATATATTCTTTTACTATTGCTGTCTAAATTCCCAGGAACATCTGCAGAATGGACAAGCTCAGATTGAGGAAGTTAGGAGATAGTACTTCAGGTTCTTATGAAGTAAAGAGCAAAAAAATGGCAGCTCGCATATCACTGACAAAATAATATATGTGTAAGCACCAGGCGGAAGGCGAGGCGCGCCTTTAACAACTATGGTAAAAAGCTTAGAAAATATAAACAAAACAGTAAAAAGAAGTAAATGCAGGCATTTCAACAATTCACCCGGATTTGCATTGTTGATTCGAGAAGTAGCTGAATTCCAGAACGACTAAACTGTAATATGCGCATATGATATGTACCCGATTTGAGTCGAAACCATGAGACGATATTACAATCCGGGCAAAATTGAATGTCGATAAATTTAATCGGACAAATTTTAATTGGGCATAGTTTAGCTTAATTAAGCCAATTAGGCTTAACTGCGCATTCGAGCTTAATCAGCCTCTTTTGGGCTTAATGGGCCCAACAATACCAAATAGGCTAGATCGAGCAAGTTCTCTTTAATCGTGCTTGTTGGCACGTACTAGGTGTATTTCGGAACAAGAGACTTATAGCCCGAGCAAAATGAGGTATCTACAATTGGCACTGAAAATTGGTCATATATATATATATATATTATATATATATATTATATTCACTATGTAGTAGAGAGATACAAGGTAGCCGGCCCTAGATAATATGGCCGTCATGTGGTTGTATAGTTATCTAAGAACAATAGATTACATAACAATAATTATGGTAACAAACTCTTTAATTAGGGAATAGATTTTCATAAATATCTCCAAAATCTTGACTTATTTAACTGCATATTTGACTGTAATTTCTTTCTATATTTATCGCTTCTTTATTTGTGCATGCCACTTATTACGCCGTTAAAAACGTGTCAAATATGACTCCATCATAAGCCCCATAGTTTAGAAATTAACTTTAGTTAACTTTCAAACTATTGCTTGAGATGCTCACTTCGGCCTTCTAGCTTTGCTTTGCCGATGCAGTGTTTGGTTACTCCCATTCTTCAAGTTGTTGAAAGCTCCGAGTTGCAGAACCTCCGAACTATTGAACGCTCCCATACCTCGAAATTTTGAACTGCAGAATGTTCTCCTTCATCGAACCCCCGGATTGCTACGCGCTTCGAGATGCCGAACATTATACTTTATTGACAAAATGGATCCTCCACTACGCTGCACTTGTCGGTTTATTCTAGTGGTGTTGGCCCTCGAGCGTTCTGTTAGGTATGCTTTGTCTTCATAAAGATTGGTTTCGCTAAATGCTATGCCTTCGTCTTCTCGGTAATTTTCTTTAGTGGCGATGGTCAGATTGATATTGAGCTGAAAATGATGTAGTACTGACCTCAGCCGGCTTAGTTGAGCCCCCTAGTCTACTGATGATAGATTGTTACAACTTTTTTTCCAACGAGTAGTGTTCTCCTCATTATGAATAGATGAGAGAACAGGTAATGGCCTGAAAATGATGTTGGACTGATCTCCGCTTGCTTAATTGAGCCTCATAGCCTGCTGATAATTAGATCGTTACAACATTCTTTCTAACGAGTAGTGTTCCCCTCTTTATGAACGGATGGAAGAACAGTCGATCCCGCAAGCTGAAATTGAGATGAGCCGTGCTGAATTGGTTGGAAAAGAGAGTGACGTGTGATCCTTCGTCTGTAAGATTTCCAATGAGTTGTGCTGATGGCTAGGGCTCCGTCAATGTCATTTCGACTGTGACCATCCGCTTCGGTTGAGGCTGATGTCTTTCTTAGCAATAGTGAGATGTGAGTTCCTCGCTGCCTCGCGTTCAAGTCATCTGTCGTAGCTGCCATTATCCTTCCTGGTTCTGCTCAACGTAGCACGGGATCATGCTGCTTTTGAAACCAGTAAAATTTACTTCCGTTGGCGTTATTCATTGCTCCATCAAGCTTTCATCCAAGTAGGGCCGCTATGGTACTATGACTACCTGCACTTAGTGTTAGTTGAATGATTATGACTACAAAGTAAATTTACCTTAAAGTGGTGCCTCACCAACGATTTTCTGGGGTGGTTAATCACCCAAGTAAAAAGCTTCGTTGGGTGAAAGCCAACCCAATGGTTCTTCTTTTGCCTTGACCACAGAAGAATTTGGCATTGCATTTAATTGAGAGATCTTCATGAACATGTTTCCTAATCAACTAGTGATAACCCCATCCAGTGGTATTTTCTGCAATTTGGGATTTTAAAAGATTTGCTTTATTTTGCTTCATATCTTGCGGGTGATATCCAACCTAGCAAAATAGTAATAGAATGTTAAGAATGACTATGTAGAATTAGTTTCATGCTTTTATGGGATGAACTCCAAACTAGAGCACAATGTAGAAGGCCGAGAAAATCTTATAAAATTGATTCCATGCTTCTTCCCAAAGACTTATTGGAAATATAATTTTAACTTGAGAAATCCGAGCGAGTGTATTTCACAAAATATCAAACATATGGCTCCTGGCGAAATCCCGTCTAGTGCCTAATATAAGGGATTAACCAGATAGCTGTACTGAATACCGAGTCGGTATATCCGAATGATCGAGCTGGCTGATATAGAATTTCCTCTCCGGCTTCCTCTAGAAAGCTCATTAGAAGTGTAACCGGTGATGTTTGACCCAGTATTATATAAAAGATCGAGTTTAAAGTTACCGGTAATGTAATATCCAGACGGAATTTATATACAAGTGTTGTCGAATCATAATACTGAAATTATAGTTCAGCTTGAAATTATGGAGCCCTGTTCCATGCTTCTTACAGAAGACTTACTAGAACTACCTTTTTTTAGATGATGCTAATTGTGCCTAAGCTTCCAATGAAAGACTTATTGGGATTTTAGGGTTGTATATATGTACCAATATTAAATAATTAGTGCGGAGATTATCTTACCTCTAGGTAGATACAAGAATGAAAGCAGTTGCTTGGTTGCGCTCCAAGCTCCTTAAGTGTTTCAAATTTATGAGAATATAGTTTCCAAGCTTCCCTCAGGAAGTCTTATAGGAATATCAATTCCAAGCTTTCCTCAGGAAGGCGTATAGGAGGTTTTTACCCAAGCTTTGTTGTTAGAGGCTTATTGGATTTTGTATTTCTCTAAGCTTCTCTACGGAAGGCTTACAGGAGGTTATAATAAGAGACTTACTGGATGTATGTCTCTCCAAACTTCTCTGAAGAAGGATTGGAGGTTCTTTTATCGAGCTCTGTTATTAGAGGCTTACGATATGTATGTCTCTCCAAGCTTCTCTGAGGATGGCTTACAAGAGTTTTTTTTTTTCCAAACCCTATGATAAGAGGCTTACTGGATGTATGTGTCTCCAAGCTTCTCTGAAGAAGGCTTACAAGAGATTCTTTTATCAAGCTCTATTATTAGAGGCTTACTGGATGTTTGTTTTTCCAAGCTTCTCTGAATAAGGCTTAGAGGAGGTTCTTTTATCCAAACTCTATGATAAGAGGCTTACTGGATGTTTTATTCGGTGCTCTCATCATATGAGCTACCGGTTAACCTCCCTTGATATGGAATCCGTATGAGCTATTGGAGTTACAATGAATTCTAACTCTCATACTAAAACCATGGAAGACATTAAAAATTTGAGTCAAATTACTCACAAAGTTGGAAAACTTGGTAATCATGGATGGGTTGAAATTAATTGGAGCATCCTCCAGAAATAGTTCCACATAGGGGCTATTTGGTTTGACGTAGTTGAGAAACTGAGATAGAAATGCAGCAGTTAGAAGTGCTGGAAGTTATAATTTTCTATTTTCGTAATTCAGTAGGTGCGTTTGGTTAGGCGCAGTTCAAAATACTGCAGTCAGAAAGTTGCTGTTTGGTATGAAGCAGTTGAGTCCTGCAGTTCAAAATCTGGTGTTTGGTTTGATGTAGTTGGGTAGGTGTGGTGACCCGCGGTAAAGTTACCTCCAATTATGTTTTCTTTTTCTTTTTTTGTTTTAACATGTAATATTATAAAATTTTAATGCTAGTAATATTATTAAAATAATAATATTTAATTGTAAAAATTTCAAAACTTGTAGTGAACATATATTATTAAAAGAAAATATCAATGCTATTAACAGTATACATATATTTTTCATCAAGTTTTATTCCCGATCACAAAAATTTATGTTCAAAGTAATTGAGTTTTATCTCCATAAATGACAAATACACTTGGTTAATTAGTATTGGATATATATTATTGAAAGAAAATATCATTTCCACTGTTATTGACAATATACATGTATTTTCATCAAATTTTATTTACAATCACAAAATTAATTTACAAAATAATTGGTTAAAAAAATACAATTAAGTTTTAATCACTATTAATGGCAAATACAATTGGCAATTTAAATTTGAGCTTTTCCCTTCGACTACGACAAACGTCAAGAAACTTGATATGCAAAGACACCTGTGCTTTCCCATTCAGTAATCACCAAGCAACCCGCAACTTAATACGAAGCGAGAAATTGCTTTCAGTTATCCAAGAATATTTATCATCGAAAGTACTTATGTGTAAATTACATGTTGTCTACTATATGGTTAACTTTTAGGTACCTAAGAAAAACACCAAGTATTATGACGGCACCTACACCTAACCTATGTATTAGACAGCATCAATTTTATTATCGAAATCGACCCCCCGTCTAATAAATAGATGGCACAAATTTTCTGTCATAATACTAGCATAATACAAAGGTATCTAAAAATTAAACCATCAAACCAATGCAAAAAAAAACACATTACATAAGGGCCAACTTGGTTTGCTGCAATACATGGGGCTGTTTGGGTTGCTGCATTAGAAAGGGAATTAGCAAATACAATATCAACAAGCACATATTGTCTTGGCAAGGAACCAGCACCACATATGCATTTCTCAAATATCATCCAGCATATACTACTCAAAACATGCGCATAAATCAACCTCTAAGCATAAAAATTACACATCAACCTTCCATTATAGTGGTTTGAGCTGTTTTTCTTTGCCAAGCACACACTGGTTTGACCAGTTTTAATACTCCATCAACTCAATCACCAAACAGACCCATACTGTCAACCGCCGAAACATACAACATACCTGCCAGACCTTGCAGAAAAATACATCATACTGGCCAGCATTTCAGAGATACAACGAGCACCCAAACCAGTCCCAAAAATGCTACTACATACCTGCCAGTCTCCACACCACCATCCAAAGTATCAAGGAAATTGCTGAAAATCAGCACATAAACAAAACTGCACAACTTAAACACATGACAGAGCTCGCAGTCCCAACACCATCATCCAAACACTCTCATAAGCAGCACCCAAACCACCACATAAACCCTCATATAAGCATATAAGTAGCATCCAATACAGTACCCAAAAAAGCACCCAAATGACTAATAACTAGCACATAAAACAATGTAGATAAAACCAGCATAGCGTTGACAACATGTACACATAAGTACTTTCTCAAGTTAGAGATGGACGTCATCATAAAGCATTTGATCAATAAACCTGCATACACCAAAAAATATCAAGGAGTCATTTATCATAAGACTTCTCATATACAACGCAACAATATATATATATATATATATATATATATTTTGGGGCCCTGAAGAAATAGATTAAAAATGTTGCTTTCAAGGCTTCAAATTATACCTTGCTATATCCATATCTGTCATTCCTATTTTATTGTTGGTTTTATATGTGATATTTTAGCTATTATCCAAATATATATAATATATATATATATATATATATATATATATATATATATATAGTAATAATAGCTAAAATATCACATATAAAACCAACAATAAAATAGGAATGACAGATATGGATATAGCAAGGTATAATTTGAAGCCTTGAAAGCAACATTTTAATCTATTCTTCAGGGCCCCAAATCTGTCTATACAGATCACACAACACATATAGATCTTAATTTCTATCTACACAATCCCTAAATTCATCCAATATAGTCGCTGGAATTTTGATCTATACAGATCACACTACACATACACAGATCTGAAAAGACAAAGGTGAACTCTAAATTTTTTCAGATCTACAATGGCAGATACAACTACTTTTCAGATTTATGTCGTAGATGCATACCTAAGCAGAGAGTCGTAGATACATACCTGAATAGCTTTTTTAGATCTACAATACAACTTTTTTGTAGATCTACAATGCAAGTAGTTATTAGATCTACAACTATTATATGCGTTAGATGCATACCTCAATAGAGAGTCGGCGCTAGATCGGAGAGAGACAACACAACTACTCGAGGTGATCGCAACAATCACAGGAGATAGAGGGACATCGGTGATCGCAGCAACCGGCGAGGAAGGCGATCGCACAAATCGTCGATTACATGTGATCGCAGCAACCACTGACGATCGCAGCAACCATCGATGACGGCAATCGCAAAAATCGTAGATCGCAGATGATAATCGATCGAGAGAGGTGCGAGAGAAGAAGGCAATTGCAGAAAATCACTCGCGAAGGACGATAATCGCGAAAGAAACGGAAGTTGCAACTACGGGTAGGGTTTGCAACGCACGTCGTCTCGTGCAGATTTGCAACTGCGGCCATCCTCCGTACAGTTCGAACAGCAGCAATTCACCCTGGAACTGCAGCATCTCACTGGTGGGTCCCACGAAACTGCGGCAAACCAAACGCGCAGGCTGGAGCCGCGTCTTCGAACTGCCGCAGTTAGGAACGAGCTGCAGGCAACCAAACAGCCTCATAGTGGAGTAAAAAAAAGCCGTAATAAGAAAAATTCTCTTGTTGTGGCACCTGAAATACAAAAATAATTAGTAAGAGCAAACTGTTTACTGAGTCCTCATAATTAGTAATATTACTAAGTAATTGTAGTAGCACAAGGAAGACATGGATGGTACCAAAGGAAGAGAGCCGAATCTCAAATTAGAAACGTGCTGATCGAGCCGCCGATCTTGTTGATCCGTAAAGCTTTTTATTTTTTAAAATATATTTGTAAATTATAACATATGTACAATTTAATAGTAATATAAATATTTCTTTAACAAAATAATGAAATATAAAATATGAAAGCCCAACGATATTTAAAATTAAATACTACATAAATCACTACCGCCTAGAGTGTTGATATGGCTAAAAGACTGGTAAAATCCATAACATTCAAATTACTCAATTCAATGAAAAATTACAGTAATTTAAAGTTTAAATCAAAATTAAAAATTAAATTAAATAAAAACACGTTCTGGCAACCGCGACGTGACATAATGGATGACATCGCACCTGCAGATGCGACACTGGGTCATGTGGTGGAACAGTAAGAGTATTGTTCATCTTCCTCGTGGGAAAGATGAACACTGCCCATAACCCAAAAAAAAAAGAAAAAGAATGACACGGATCTAGCACGTGCCGCCTGGTATCTAAAACAATGACTAACATTTAATAGAAATAAAAATAAAAAGCTTAGAAAATAAAAACAAAACAGCAAAAAGAAGTAAATGTAAGGTTACGCACGAGTGGAAGGCACATGTTCTCGTAATCCTCCCGCAGCGAGACGATTAAAAAGAAAATTGGGAGAGAGAGAGGAGCAGCAGCAGCATCACATGTCCGCGGTGGTGGTTTTTTTTTTGTTGATGGGGGTGGGGGGGGGTGGGGGGTTTGTCTTGGTGGCGCGTAGGTAGCACGCGGACCTTGGCTGGTATAACATTCCAAGGCACGTAGGTGGTATTAACTGCTCATTTATCATTCAGGTTTCCAGCCTTTCAACTATGCAAGAATGAAGCAATAAAACCATGTAAGCTCCCAGACATTTACTTATATTCGTATTGGAAACATCTATCTGAAAAGCAGAAGTACATCATTTTACACTTCATAAGTTAAATCCCTATAGATGCATCGAGTAAGTAGAATATTGTGTTAAATCTCTATAGATGCATCGAGTCAGTAGAATAATGTTTTCTACAGTTTAGATAGTTGAACATGTTAAAAAGAACCGTTCCTGGGACAAACATTGATTATAACAAAATCGACCATTTCACGAATTAGAGACATCAGAAAAGAAGGGGAAAAGCAACTACCAAAAAAAAAAAAGAAAAAACCACAAGAGACAGCAAATGTGCAAACGATTAAATCCACAAGAGACGGCAAATGTGCAAACGATTATAGTTTATCTATTCATTCATACCTGACATGCCGTGGAAGTATTAGATCATTAAGAAGTATTCTTTGAATTCATTTACCAACACGAGACGAATAATACCTCTGAACAAGATCAATATACCACTATGATTTCCTCTTATCAAATCCATATCGCTGCATCATCTAATTAATAAAGACAAACAAATAAGAAAGGGATATAGTATGACAAATAACAAGCAAACTCCAATGAAGACTGCAAGGGAATGAGAATAAACAAGTACCAATTCAGGCCTCACATCACCACACAGATAAAATTGTGCATAAAGAGAGCATCTTGTAGTTAACAGGTACAAATATTTTTTTTAAATAAATCAACTTTCCGAGTCCATTTCGGACACGTTGAACTCCCAAAGCATTACCTCTATCCCTGTCAAGATCAGCTAATTTGAGAAAGAAAAAGCTATTAAAGAAGTGGAACCTTCTCTTGTCTTCAGGTTGAAGCTTATATCTGCAAAAAACAGAAGACATATGGCTGCTCAAATTCTACAGAAGAACGTTATAATTAGACAAACAACACTTCAAACAAACTGTGCATAATCGAAGAAACTAAGAAATGGAAAATATTCTACAGAAGATTTTAATAAAGACAAACAAAAAAGCATAATATTCTAAAATCTGAATACTAAGAAATGGAAATAATTAATGAGACTTGCCTTCGGTCTTAGCTGCTACTCCAGTATGACAAATAACAAGCAAACTCCAATGAAGACTGCAAGGGAATGAGAATAAACAAGTACCAATTCAGGCCTCACATCACCACACAGATAAAATTGTGCATAAAGAGAGCATCTTATTGTAGTTAACAGGGTACAAATATAATCTTTTCAAATAAATCAAACTTCCGAGTCCATTTCGGACACGTTGAAAAGCTTTCGACCTCCCAAAGCAGTTACCTTTATCCCTGTCAAGATCAGCTAATTTGCGAAAAGAGGAAAAAATATTAAAGAGTGTAACTTCTCTTGTCTTCAGTTGAAGCTTATTCTTCAAATATCTGCAAAAAACAGAAGACATATGGCTGCTCAAATTCTACAGAAGATTTCTTAAGGCCTCATGTTATGAAAACACATCATATGTTCATCCCCACAAAAAAGAAATGAATAGTAAAAGAACGTTATAATTAGACAAACAACACTTCAAACAAACTGTGCATAAGCAACATCGGAGCGGTCACAAACTAATCATAATTTCAACAACAAACTGTGCATACTGAGAGTAACTTCATACTCTCAGTACTAATGATAGTTACAAGAACATAAGCACAAAATTTAACTCATTATAGCCTTGCCTGTTAAGTACATTAATAATAGAAAGTCAAATCTTCATGAGCTAATCAGATGAACACGTTATAACTATGGCAGCGGTATTGCAGATCCCATACCCGCATCAGCTATATTGGATCAGGATAGGCCTAAGTCACTCCCAAATATGATGATATTTTGCCAATCAAATAATCCCAGCCAGTATTGTGGAAGTCCAGCTGGGATTTAGGCCAAGCCCACTCCTTGACTTCTTCATTGAGGAGATGGTTGTGGTCTATGACAACAAACACATGTGCTTAGAATGACCTTTCTTTTTACTTGTTCATGTTTTTCTTTATTTTAAAATAAAGTCCTTCAAAGAAAAAGAAATATGTTTGGTCTGATTTCGACACGGAGATCGCATATCACCTTCATAGTTTTCTATTTCGACCGGGATATGCCTGTTCTGGCAGTTATCGGCCAACATGTGCCCAAATTTTTTTTTATTTGAATTTTAAATTAATTTTTATTTTTATTTTCACTTTAGAAAATAATAATAAATGAGTATTGGCTCGGTCGGCACAGCAAGCACATGCCGTGAGAGTTTACCGAAGCTAGGCTCGGCCGGCATTAAAAACCTTGATCAACGTAAATGAGAAGGTCGATCACTATCCTGACATTGTGAACTGTGGGTCTAACTAATGGCTCTAACTTCATATGAATCACATCCACCATGTTGGTCAGTGCTTCTTACAAATATGAGAATTATTAGAAGGTGTCTGCTGGAGAGTAATACTGCCCTCTAGCAGGTATTAATGAAAACAACGAAAGAATATTCCAAATTCCCAATCAAATACGCACACTATAAGCAATAACTAAAACTACCACGACTACTATTGCTTGTGCCCCAATTGCAGATTCTGATTTGAGGCCATAACCTGAAGACCAGAATAAAAGTTTACTGTTTGCTTTTGGAAGATTACAACGCTAATCTTTTGACTTAATACATACTAAGCTAACAAAGGTAATTCATTTCATTTAGTGGTAGAAAGTAGCATATTTCTCTTAATATAAGCAAACCTAAGAAAGCAAGTTCATTTCCTCAAGTGGTAGCTTATACCCATAAACAGAAATAGAAGCTTAACTTGACATAAAAGTCAATGATGGTATCGTTGACAAATATCCAGTTGTAGCAGGTCAACATCTCTCTAACTAATTGGGACGGCATCGGGATCTCCTTTTCGACAGACAACTTCAAAGGACTCTAAAATTCTAAAATTTCGAAGTCAATAATTCATGGTCACATACAGGGAAATACCAAATGTTAGGTGAATATAAACAAAAGAAACTAGAAACTTACACGCTAGTCCCATATTCACAGAATATGTTTTACCAAAATCAAGATAATTTCAACGGTAACATCATTGTCGCTCCTAAAATTTCCACTAATTTAACACGATGACTATGAACTTTAAACTGTCCATATAAAGCACTGAACTCACAACTTTCTAGTATACCACTCTTTTTACTGAAGTGTTAAATATTGTCGAACATTGATCTGTTCAGGGGAAAAATGTCGTTATATGAACTCTCAAAGTCACGGATGTTAAACCTGGGAAGTCGTTTGCGTAACGCATGAATTTAACATCAATTATGTATGACTAGTTCAACAAACGATTAAAACATGTACAAAGCCCTAAGTTCAGGGTTCAATGTGATTCGTCTAATGGTTTTAAGATTCGGGTGGCACGCAATAGAGACGGCCGGCATGGCCATTTTCATGCCATACTAGCACTGCAATTTTAAGAAGAAAAAGAGGAAGAAACCATAGGCGCCGCCGCACACCAACAGGGAACCTTTCTTCTCTACCTCTTCCTCCCTTTAGTTCTTTTTCGTCTATAGGTTGTTCATTTTTCTCCGCGAGGAGGAAAATGAATAATAATTTTCTTTAAGGTCACGCGTGCACGCGACCTACAAGGTCACGTGCCTGCGCATGACCTTAATGAGGTAAAGAGTCTAGCACGTGACCTAGTTTTTCTTTTAATTATTTTAATAAAGTTTTCTTAAAAATATATATATTTAAATCATAACAATAATAGTTTATTATTGCTACAGGTCGGCACAACACGACCTAGGTTTCTCCATATAAAGCACTAACTCACAACTTTCTAGTGTACCACTCTTTCTAAGGAAGTGTTAAATATTATCGGACATGGATCTGTACAGGGGCAAAATGTCTTATATAAACTCCCAAAAGTTACCGAAGTTAATTCTTCCCTACCTCTTCCTCCATTTAGTTCTTTTTTATATGTAGGTTGTTTATTTTTCTCCGCGAGGAGGAAGATGAATAATAATTTTGTTTAAGGTTGCGCGTGCGTGCGACCTTCAAGGTCATGTGCCTGCGCATGACCTTAATGAGGTAAAGCGCCTTGCGTGTGACCTAGTTTTTTTAATTGTTTTAATACAGTTCTTTTTTTTTTGTTTAAATTTCATTTAAATCATAAAAATACTAGTTTATTATCGCTACAGGTCGGTACAGTACCACACATCTCGGGTTTGGGTTTTACCGAAACACAGCTTAGCCAGCACGTAAAACCTTGATCTATCTTAAAGTTTATAATCAAAAGTGTGAAACGCCAAGGGCGCGAAGACGGATGGTGGAATTTCTACTATGAAACGGATGTATAAGGTGGTGGAACTTCCACTATGAAATGGATGTCTCAAGTTCGAAACCCTGAACTTAGGGCATGCGTTGATCCCGGACATGCCGTTGAGTACAGGAGTATACATGCCACAATACAGGAGTATCTACCACTCAATCAAAAAAGGAAAAAAGTAGACAAAAGGTTAAAGAGACAACTAGCAATTGAGAAAGGAAAACCTGGCATGGACGTAGATTCATTTCTATGCAAAATAATAAACAGAACCTATTCTCTAAGAATTGCATATAAGAAGAAAGACGTAAGAATACTAATCAATTTAGAAGAAATTACACTCACTCGGTCACATGATGTCTCCTGCCATCTTCATCACTTAGATGGAAAAGGATAACAAAGGTAAATGAAAAGAAGCAGCACAATGAAAACAAACTTTTAAATTGACTAGACAGAAGCAGCACAATGAATAGCATAGCAAAGGTCGAGTCTTATTAGCAACCAGAAACGGACACTATCAGCAAGAATTACAAGCAAACCTACAGAAATTAACATGTGGCAACTGAAACGACAGACAAGTGATATGTTGAAGGTGCACGGTTCCACTCGGTAGAACATGTTAAGTAGAATGACCAAGAATATTGCATATGCAAGTCAAAGCATACCTTTGCGTTTAAATAGTTTTTGAGAAATTGAAGTGAACAAAACCAATCCCTGTTTTTTTTTTTATTAGAGAGGAGAAACCTTATCCCTACAGAGCCTACTTTAGTGAACCTATGTAAACAGGTAAACCCTCAGGCTAGGACTAGTTACCAGATCCAGAAATGTTTGGAAACAAGAGATGATAGAATAATGCAACAAATTCATCAATACGCCTAATTTGAAGTATGATTCACACCCACACAAGTACAATAAACAACATTGTGTTTGCACAATCACTCTAAGCTACAAACTTAAGATCTAGAATCCTTCAAGAACTTTAGTTGCTCAGCAATACACACGATTTTAAGATAGACTATGACACAGCTATGGGACTTTGATATTTTTGACAAGCTAGTGTGATGAAATCTGCAACAAGAATGCCCAAAAGCTAGCCAAAGTTGCCCACAAGAAACAAGACAGGGCTAAAAAACAGAACACACTAGCTTATGGTTGCTATCGTATCTGAACTGCCTAGAAGCTATTCGAAGATACAAAAAATTCATACCAGACATGCCTTCAAGGTTGTTCTGTGAATAGGTCAAACAGCATAACTCCAACGAGAATAAGATTATGGTAGAAACATGAATCGAAAGAACTTTAACATAGTCTGAAGAGCAACGAAAACTATGCACAGTTCTTTAAAAAGGTAAAAACAAAACGTTTATAACACAAGACAATGACAAAACAACAAATAAGAAACTTACCAGTAACTTGCATTCCATATCTTTCTGTCAGTGAGATAAGTTTTGCTTCTGACCAACATAATGTCTACCTTGTAACACTAACAATTTTACTGCCTTACAATACCTGTACTGCATTTCCACGCAGAATGTATGATTAATCATATATTATAGACCATGAATGCAAAAGCTCCACTCATACGATCATACATATAATATTTGTTTTAGTACATATACAATTATTTCTTCTTTGCAACAAAAAAGGGGATAAGCAAAATTTGCTTGTTTCTTTAACGACAGTTTGAAGGACACAATTAGTAATTTTTATGGAAGAAACGTGTGTTGTTTCCGTTCTGATCTTAATCCAATTTCAGTATGAAAAGATTTTACGTTCATGCCAAGTATGAATCACAAATTAATTACTGGAAATGGTATTCGTGGATGTGTTTATACTTAAAACAGTTGGTTCCCAAGTCAAAATTAAGTTATGATTCAGTTGTGTTTATAGGCAAGAACAGTTGCTTCCTAACTCCTAAGTCAGACTTATCAGCTTTTTTACTCTTAACTTTGAACTTCATATATATCAATTTCATGCGAGGGGCACCCCAACAAAACTAACTCAAAATCCAACCCCAAGATCATGATTATAACTCAAAATCAACCCCCATGATCATGATTATGAGTTTGGCCAAGCTTGTCGGGTTACTGTTTGAAAATGAGGGAACAGTTCATCTAGAAATCCTCAAGACTCTAGTAGGATGATTTGGAAGCAATCATATCATATAGTTTACAAGTGTTCGCTGAGCATGGAGTAAAGAAGTAAAGTAACAATACTCGAGCATGATACAAGTGAGTAAATATAAAGTAAGTTGATAAATCCTGCAAGATGTAGGCCCTTAAATAGGATCCAGTCCAAAAGAACATCTATGACTAAGACCTCCCTAAAAATCAGAAAATCTTGTTTACTGCTGCACATGTTTGATTGAACAACTAACAATAAAAAAGAATTTTTTTTAAAAATAATGGGGCACTGCTTGGGCAGAAAGGCAATAAGACACCTACCATAACATATCAATCAACTTTATCGTCACTAACTTTCCACAGACTCCAGCTCCACAATTTTCGGAAAAGTAAATTTGAACATGAGCAGCTTCAACCTGGTGGATTTCCATATGCATATCAGAAATCAGATAAAGGTGTCTAAGGTGATGGTTTCAGAAATCAAAGAGATCAAATAAAGACATACCAGTTCACTCCTTTCAAAATTCATGTAAACGATATCAGAAAGCTCCGATTCTGCTAAAAGAGCATGTCCAAGCCCCAATCATAGAAAACACAAGCTGCAGAATATGAAGAAAAGGTTATCTGAGCTTCTGTAAATAAGTTGGTATTTCATAGAACTAATCGGCATCGAGAATGTTCCCCATGCCAGCACTATCCTGCACGGCACGGCTGCATTCAGCCAACGAGAATAAAAAATTTTAAAAGACAAACAGGCAAGTAAATGTAACATATAATCATAAGACAAGAAACAAGTCCCAAAGGCAGCCAATCCAATACCTCAGCTTGTCAAATCTCATAACCAGGCAAGTTAACGTCATAAGCATAGCCATAATTCAGAGGCCACTCAGCTACTTTACAAAGAAATACGAAAGAGAATATAAAAAGAGGTGCACAAAGAGTTAAGCGACACACATTGCTAACATTACTAGGCAACTTAACAACATGCACTGAGAAGGTTTGTCCATAATGATTTAAATGAGTTGAGTAAAAATCACTTTGGATGCATGTGGAATCTTAGAGAAATCAGCTTTCTTTGCTTTCTGATCAAACCCAAAGTCCCAAAAGCATTGCTCAGCTATACCTTAAATTACACTTTGTTATGGACACAAGCAGTAAACCCCAGATGGCCAGCCCGTTTACTCATTTTTAAGTCCACTGACATCCGATAAATAAAAACTAAACTTAAGAATAGTGACCGATTGAGGAAACTAAAAGATAGCTACTTCGCTATTCTTCTGTTATGGGAATATACCACCGTCAGAAAACAGGATGCTTCTATAAAACCCTGAAGTAGCAGCATTATAGCCAAATGAGATACATAACATAATATTAATAGATTAGAGAGAAAACACGTCCAAAAGAAATATAAAAAGAGACAAGAAACCTTATCATCTAAAAATTCAGATGCCGTAGTCAAAGGTGATTCAGATTCTGCTGTAACCAGGTTTCTTCATCATCAGAGAACACAGCCACTGGTAGGCTAACAGAGTAGTCAGGATAAATTGTACCCTAAATGCTTCTTCAGTTACCGACCCCTTTTTTTTTGAGATGACAAGGCGAAACCCACCTCGTGCCAAATTGCAACCACTTTGGGCACGACGCGTTTTTCTAAATAGGGTCATCGGCCCGCATTGGACCGGACCGTGGTCAGGTGGTAAAACTCCGTTCTGGCGGCTGCCCCTAGACCAAACAGTGGAGTACCCTTTGGGCCGCCACCTTCGCACGCGCGCCTGAAAATGCGGCTCGCGCACTTACCCCCAAGAATGAAGGCACGCGGGATTCGAACCCAGGGGAGGCACATGCTTCCCGAGGCGCAAAGCCCCACTCACTTGAACCACTTGCGGGAGACTAGTTACTGACATTTTAAAAAAAAAAAGAAAAAAAAAGAGCAACTTGAAGAATTCAAAGCAAACAATGTGTAAAACCTTTAGAGCAATGCCTTTCATACCATACCACCCGCTGCACATGTGCACACAGATACAATTGCCAGTGGTATTAGGGGTGCATAAACAAATGTGGCATGAAGGTAACTGACAAGGGTGCACGTGTCTGCCGTAAGAGACCATCTGAAATATCTCTCTCCAATCCAATAACTCTTCTTCATTAAATAAAAATGCCTTCGACATGCTAAGCACAAACAGAATCTCTCTCTTGCAGATGTACAGGATGAATACATGATATCCGCGCTTAAATCATTCCTAAGTAGCTGCCGAAAATGCAAACGAAACAAAGAGAAAAAAAAAATGAAAATAAAGACAGACGAAGATGGCTTGATTATTAGAGAATTTACAATACAGCACACTATAATGCAGAATTCCAAGCAATTTGTGCAGCAAAAGCCATCCTGTAGTCTTGCACCCTAGTCCCCGCGTTTATATTTAGCTCGAGCATACAAGCCACAACAAAAGAAGATTAATCCAATCTCTTATTGTGGCCGAAAACGCGATATGCTAAAAGCAGATGAAAGAAGCTTTTTCAACTTTCATTGAAGGAGCTAAAAATAGCACAAGATCTAACGTTAGATTGTGTTACTTCTCAATGTTAGAGAGTGCAGACACAATTTATATAAGAGTGCTTTAATAACTGATATCATATTCTAGGTGTGGAAAAATTGTCCGTGAAGAAGAACAAAGTAGCACATTCTTCACTACAACCGAAAGAGAGTAAATGGCTCTGTGTAAGAAGGAACAAAGAGTTAGTCCCCTAGTAGTTAAAACGAGAAAAACCCCCCAACCCCACTTTTAAAAACAAAATTTTTTTTTTTTAAAAATTGGAAAACTATGGACACAATAAATTCTGCAATAACCTTGCAAGTTCTCAAATTATACAGTGCTCATCAGCAGATCTATCATATTTTCGATTTTCTGAATCCCCATTTTAGTTTACATTCTGGGAGAGCGGGGTTCCTCTACCAAGCAAAAAAAGTTCAAAAAATAATATCTTCTAGATATGTCAAACACACACAATATCAATGTACAAACTATGACCGATATAATGTGCAAAACTCATCAATTCTCAAATATACCATGCCCAAATTGATAGATATAATCTTCGTTTTGGTATCCGAATTTATCTCTAAAATATACAAACAGTTCCTCTACGAGGAAAAGTCACCACACATCTTGGAACTAAGACCAACATAAACCACGTAACCTTGCCAATTCTTAAATAAACAAGTTCAACTGCCATCTATACAATAAGTTTTTGTATCATTTTTCCCAGAATTCTTGATAATCGGGACTTCCTTTCACCAATATATCTTTCCTCTAGGTAATTTAAACAGAGAAAATTATAAATTCTAAACAATCTACCTGATAAAAAGTGACGAGATGCTTGCCAATCAATTAAATTCAGCATAAATAGCACACCCACATCAAACTATGAGATGTATATACAGCCACAGAGAGCTATCCCAAAAAAAAAACCAGAAGCACAATTCATGAGCTACGCCGCTTGAAAAGAAATTGAATTTCGTTACTGCTTAATCTTGGGGTTCGGGGCCAGAGCGAAGCGGCAAGAACCTCCGAGAAGTTCACGCCTCTCTTCCTCGTGATTATGTAAACAGTAATCCTTCGTCGGTCGCCAGCGGTTTCCAACTCCGGCACGACCCGCGCATAGGCGACACTTATCCACATCTTTGAACGAACCACGTCGAACACCTTATTAATTGCAACTATTCGGTGAGGAAATCAATCATATAACCAAATAATCATTAAAATTGAATATTTAAACACCTACAAATACAGTTCTGGATGAAAAAAATAGAAAAAAAATAATACAAGTAACATCTAACAGAATCGTTTTTCAAAAACATTCTTCTCAAACAAGCAACCCGCATCCCCTCTTATAGCTGAGGAAGACCATTAAGAAGACCCTTATGCCCTGCCGATCACGTCTCCGCTATACTCCTTAAAACTCCTGCCCGGCTGTTGAACGCCTGAGATTCACTTGCTTCATTCGGACGACTCAAAATAGACGATAATGATTCACCGAGATTTAAAAAACGGAGGATTTCTTTAATCGCGATGTGATTTAAATGGCGAAGAACCGTCTCAACCGCCAACATCGTTAACAACCATATATCTAAATCTCCACAACAGCAAACAGACGATCTTATATCAGGTACGGCCATCTATCCTTCCAACGCCGGGGGTGATCTCCACCATGTCGGGACTCTGACACAGTGACTCTCCGACCACCGTCGGCGAGATATCTTGAGGTGGAATCGAGGATTTCAACAGTCATAAAATTAGACGGTAGAATTTTAATTTATACTACTTGTATTATGTAATTGAATGGATGGTAGAATTTTTATTTCATAAAAATCGATTTTAATAATAATTTAAAAAAATATTTTTAATAGTAATTGAAAATAATTATAATAGAAATATTTTATTAATAGAAAAATAGATTTACATTTATTATGAATTATTGATTAATAATTAAAAATATTATTTAGTTTATTTAGTTAATTATTTAGTTAATGATTATTAATTTTTAGGAAATAGTAATAATACTAAAAAATTATAAATAAAAAGTATAATAAAATAATAATTTATATTATATTCTATTATTTGTATTCCAGTTGCTTGTAATTATTATATTGTCTTATTCATATTTTATTTTATAAAATAGAAATTATTAGTTGTATTAATTCTAAAACTTTCTTATGTATTTTATATCGTATTTTAGTTGTAATATCATTAATTTATTTTAGTATACAAAAATATGTAAAGAAAGTAGTGTGTTTTCTTTTTTTGTAAAATTAAAGTTAGAAAGAAAGTAAAATTTTTTATTACATAGAAATATTTTTTAATAGCAAAAAATTTCACCACGAGGCGACCAAACTTGTTGTGGATTCTAATGATCAACTCCTCAGATATACAAGGAAAAATCCATAGCAACCTAATCGAACATCCAAACAATTTATTCACAAATTAAACACAAATCGTTAACTTCTGGCTCTAACCTGTATTTTACAAACATTTGGAAAGTGCCACATACCATAGATATGTCCACTAAACACAAATAGACACCCAAAACTCAAATCAAAACTCATTTAAAATGGTTTTGAAAATCTTATTCCAGAGGGTTTTATCGGTCGACTTATCCAAGATTTCGGTCGACCGATAGTTCTTACGAACAAGCGGTAAAGTAAATGTAAATTATCGGTCGACCGCAGATCATACGGTCCGACGCGAAAATATCAAACTGCAGAAGAAATATTATTTCTATGCACCACTACTCGCGCTCTCGAATTCGTATTTACGTAGGACGTGAGAGCCACCATGCGCCCTCGCATATCTACTTTAGATACATGTGCACGTGCTTTCACTCGTCCAAAATACTTACGAGACGACGAATCGTGGCCTAAACTCATTTTAATCGAAAATACGGAAAAAATAAGAACTAAACGTGCCATTTTCCTCAAAACCATTCAAACACTCAATTTCTTGTTTGAAAACGTTTGTGACATCATATATACACATGCTCACGACATTAGAAACAAATATGGAAACCAAACCACTTTGGTACGAAATCCACATTTTTTTAATATAATACCGTCGTTTACACACATATATACTTTTAAAGCCTAAACTCGAACATTTTTCAAGTTTACACTTTAAAAGCATTTCCAAAATACAAGAATACACTAAGTGTAGATTAATACTTCCATTACAAAATAACACTAATTATATACAAGTGTGGGGCTACATGTACACTAGATGATAACCACACTCTAGCCCATCCCAAGAGTATACCTTCAGCCCAAAATGATCTCCTCACACTATCCACCTGCGCGAGCTCTTTTTCCTTCGCGCACGATGCTAAAATGAAAGAGAGCAAGAAGACAAGAGTGACTCAAAAGACCAGCGATCGGGCACATCAACGTCCTCCTCAGGAGCATCAATGCGACACCACAAACACATACAACATGTAACAAATCATAAACATGAGATATAAATCGTCAAATCACATACGCATCCAAAGTTCTTGCAATCTGTAATTACCACTCGCTAAACCGAATTATGCATAATTTCTTTTAGTTAAGTCAGCGTGTATCACTAACCCCAATTCAAGGTCAGTCCTCTTCATATTTTCATTCTGAGTAAGAGCGGACCCATACTAGAGACTGTTCTTCCGTGACCTGAGGGAAACCTATAACCCAATTCCTCGCAAAACCCGAGATAGTCCTCTCAATTGCGAAGCTCTATCCGCCACGTTACAAGGTTCCTTGTACGCGCCCGGGCATTCCGCGTTGATATTGGCAGACCCCACACTAAATGGGCTACTCGACTCTTACGCTTAATGCAACCGAGCCTCGCACTCGCACCGCTCCGGGCCCAATGAGCACTTCAAACCGCGTTCACCGATCTCCCTTAGACGCATCATTCATTTTATTGTGCTTACGTTCTAATTGTCCAATCGTTCCCACCCCAAGCCTTAACCCTGCCGTGTCGCTTTCCACCGTATAGGCTTCTAACTGAGTTCCAACGACCTAATTTCAACATGCTCAATGGCCATAGCAACACACCGAAATCATATCGATGTGTCACAAAATTTACTTACCCCACTCGATTTCACAACTGATAGCATACAAGGCATCCGTTTTGGATTAAGCCTAGGCTACACATATCGAATGTCTCAAGAGTCATTTACTGTACAATCACACATAATCGTATTGTCATACTACATTTAGCATGAGCATCAACATATAGTAGCATCCACTCAATGTCATAACATTGGCTACAATTGTACCTAATCATGAAGTACATTTTCATATGGCTAGCATACCATTGACATATGAGGATCATATAAACATATAAAATATGATCTCATAACAACAAACTACACTTCTAGAGTTTATAATCCGACATAGCATGATTATCATATATACATCATACTAAGCACATAATTTACACTACAAATATGCTAGCATTCCAAGCATAACACATACACATTCGGTGTAAATCGCTCACCTCGAACAACTATAGAATCCGCAGCCCTCACCGTAACACTCCACCGAAACGCAAGAAATCGATATCTACGCGTAAAAGAGAACCGGGAGAGTGAGGAAAACAAGTTTAATTCAAGAAAAATCAAAGAAAATGAGATGAGGACCTAAGGGGTTTACCTAGGGCTCCAACAGCACGAGCTCGCAACACAAATAACAAGTCCTCATCTACTCTACCTAATCTATCGTCCGACCGAAAACAAAACCGTCGACCGATTAAACCTGAAATCAGCAAAAACAGATACGATTTCAGCACTTGGTAAAGTGTCGCCTTCTCGTAGCTTTAAGGATTGACGCAATGATGTCTCTTCTTTGCTTTTATTTAACTTCGATTTAAGGATAATTATAAATCCTTTTATTTTTGGGTTAATTTGTTTTCAGCCCTCCATTTGCAAATCTTGTCATTTTCAGTCCCTATACTTAACCGATTTACTTTTCAGCCCCTTCCTCATTTTTTGTGTCCTCTATATTAGACCACTATATCAGTATTTTTCGAAAAAAATTTAATATTAAAGTTGTAAATTTTATTAAAATGTACAATTTTCATGTTCAATATTTTTTCAAAAAATGCTTATAAATAAGTATTTTGATGCTCCGAAGTGTTAACGGGTTTTGAATCAGATTCGTTAACCCGTTAAAATTTCGAAGTCTAAACCACCTATTTATAAGTATTTTTGAAAAATTCTTGAATATGAAAGTTGTAAAACTCATCAAAATCTATAACTTTTATGTTAAAATTTTTTTCAAAAAATACTAATACGATGGTCAAACAAAGATGACATATTTTACAAGGAGGGGCCAAAAATGTATTTGGCAAACTGCAGGGGCTGAAACCAACTGGTTTCGCCCCTACAGGGGCTGACAACGAAAAGCCCCTTTATTTTTGGAGCTGTATAAATTAACTTTTAAAAATTAAAAAATACGTTGAATATGGACAATGTACACGTAAAATGTCTCTTCTTTGATTTAATTTAATTTGATTTAAGGATTAACTGCGAATTATTATTTTCTCTAATTTTAGGAGCTATATAAATTAGTCTATAAAAACGAAAAAAAAATACTGACGTGTCGGTGAACGCGCAATACCATATTTTTTCTTTTTGAGTGATTAATTTGTACGTTTGTAAAAAATAGAAAGTTGATACGTAACTTCTACTAGTTTAATTCATTGCTGAATTCTTAAAAAAAGGAAAATTCTAGCTGATTTTCTAGTTTCAATTCGGCTTTCATTTAGTCCCATATGCCGTCATTTCAGTAAGTTTTTCTATTTTTAGAGGTTGATTTATACATTTTAAAAAATAAAGAAACTCCCCTTAATTTAATACTTTGCTGAATTCTAGAAAAAAAGGAAAATTCCAGCTAATCTTCCAATTTCAGTTTGGCTTTCATTAGCTCCCTTGGGGTTTCGTTTTTTTTTTTTTTTTTTAAGCATGAAGTTAGACCCAACTTCAGTTCAAAATTTTAACTTCAGAAAAATCTGAACTCGAGAATGAATTCAGGGCCCAACTTTGAAACAATGTAAGGGTTGACATGTGATAGTGGTGGGAGTATTTTGTGATAGCATTGTTGCTGTTGTTTGGAATTAATTTATAATTTATAATACTGCCATAGATATTGTTGACTAGTTTTGACAACGATACGTTAAAATGATATATTAAGAAATCGGCATACTCTGCTCCTAGTTTTCATTTTTATCGTCTATTTAATTGTTACTTTTTAATATCAAATTTGTTTATAATTTTTAAATGACTAAGAATAGAACCGTTAAAATAAGGTAAGACTATAGATTCCTTAAGAGCACTCTCCTAGCAAAAGCAATGACTTCTCTATAAATTCCTTAAAAACTTTCTTAAGAGGCTAATTGATTTGATATAGTTGAAAATCAAAACTCCAAACACAACAGTTAGAAGTGCTGAGAGTTATAATTTTCTATTTTAATAATACAATAGATCTATTTAGTTAGAAATAGTTCAAACTATTGCAATAAAAAAAATTGCTACTTGGTTTGATACAGTTGAATTATACAGTTCAAAATCTGATATTTTGTTTGACGTAATTTGGTAACTCAAAAATATTTGAATTTTTTTTTAAAAAAATCTAGAGATGCTCTAAATTTGCAAAAAAAAATATTTAAAATAACTCATTTTTATTGCTGAATTAAATTTAATTTTTTCAAAATTTTTAGAATTCTTTTAAAATTTTGCAACAACACGATGTATCATAAATTTGCAACTACGGACTTTCAGAACGTAATTTAAACCGTTGTATTTTAGCTTCAACTGTAGCAGTTTAAATTGCGGTCAAAATCAACCACGATAAACCAAATACGTAATTTTTAACTCACATTTTTAAAATGTTATCGTTGAAGTCCAAACTGCTGCAAATCAAATAATCCTAAGTAAGATTGAAGAAAAGAGGCCGATAAATAATTTTCGTATAATAAGCACCCATCTTGATGAAAACATCAAATCCGTTGAATTGCCTCGAGATGTTTAGGAGTGTAATTTACAGAATCAGACCTCCGCGTCGATTTATTTTCTCTTTGTCAAATTATCGTTACCAATTCGATAATGGCAAATAATAATCCCAATCAACCACGGCCTCCCTCCGCCGCCGTCGCTGGCGGCATCGGCGGCGCCACTTCTGGGGGCGGAGCTTCGTTGCCGTTCTCCCCTCTCTTCCACCCGCACTCCCCTTTCCAATTTCACCTACCAACCTACCCTACTCAATCCCCATTATCTCTCGGCTCAACACCTAAACGCCCGCCACCAAAACCTCCGGTGGCGGCGCCACCTTCTGCCGTCGTCTCCATGTCACGATCTCGCCGGAGACGACGATCGGTGACTGAAAGCCTCAATTCTAAGCATGAAGCATTTCGTCGAACATATAGAAAAGCAAACAACTCAACAGGAAATTCAAGAAAATAATCCCGAATCACAACTGGAATTGATGTATAAAATCTGAAGTTACAAGAATTAAAAGAAATTGAGAAGAAAAGACAAGAAAAATTAGAAGAACTAAGAAGAAAATACTATTCTGTTCTCAATATTCATCCCCCTTCCAAACTAATGCTCGCAGCTTGCTATTTAAAGAGGAAGAAGACGGGTGCCGAATGACCTATTTGCCCCTCACTGCATGTTGCTGTCACGTGCTTCTTTAAAAGATTAAACGTGCGCTGCATAGAACGGTTGAGATTTAACCCCAAGCTTCATCGGATGACTCAGCGTTAAGCATACCCTCACGGTTTTGATTTGAAACCAACGCGGTGATGCACTTGATCCGACGGCGGCAATAGAAAGATTGTTGAAACTGCAATAACAACCTGAAAACTACTCCAGCAGCTATTCCAGCACTCAATAACAGTAAATACGATCCACTCTCCTTTCCGGCTACTACCCAATACGATCCAATTTGTGATTGTACATTCAATTCTTTCAATATTAGATGATATTTTCAACCATCTAATGCTTATAGCTACTAATTTATTTGTGATCATGCATTCACTTCTTTCAATTTCTTATGATTGTTTCAACCATCTAATACTTATATCTACTTTTAATGATTGATTACTCATAGTCATAAATTCATAATGTCGCCTGGTGATATTTTGTTGTGTATGTGCGCGATACTTCGTATATAGTTTTATAATAAGGTCTTGTGTTAATAAATGTTTAATGGAATATTTTCTTCGAGTATGCTATTGTCTTCTTGGTTTTTGATATCCAATATTTAAGTGAGTCCAATTCTTTTTAGATTATTGTTCTATCAGATGGCAGCAGATCCTCTTAGTCCAAAATTGCTGCCGATCATGCGGAAAGGCAGCAATCTTTTTTCAGAATAGACAACCTGCAAAGGTTACTCTTAAGTTCTTGGTTCTTGATGCACTGATAGTTCTTGTTAATACATCTAACATGGAGTGCTTGGGAAAAATTCCTAAAGAAGTGACCAAAAAGTGTTTGCCTTTGTTAAAGGACCTGTGGTATAACGTACAAGAAATCACCTCTGTAATTCTTCCCCGCCACCTATAGAATAAAGTGTGATTGTTATAGGCTTGGATATCCATTGATGTTTGATGTTGATTTGTCAGTAGTATATTAGTGGAGCTTCTTTTACTTGAACAATTTCATGCTTTCAGTTATGCTGAAGTCTCTAGAGTCTTTATCAATACTACTTATTTTTTTGGTTAATATTTTAATTTAATACTTTGTAATAGATTTTAATACTATAAATGTCACAAATTTTTACAAGTGAGCGTCGCTATATTGTAAAATCAAGAGACTCTCATACTCCATTCCACTTGTAGTGGCCCATCTCGCATAAGATTTGTAATCTTTTTATTATTATTCTTGTTTGTGAATAATGGTTGATGAAATCCTATATTTTTATCTTGATTTAATTTTATATAATATATACCTTTTCTAACATCTAGTTAGTTTTGCGTGAATTATACCTAACTATACAAATCTAATTCTCAACGTATCATAAAATAGGGTTGAGCCTAAACACAACTACGACCTTTTCGGAGGAAATAGTGTAGCAACTCTATATATATAAAATACAAGAACTTTAGCTGAGATGACGACATAAGATTTTGTTATGTTACTGATCTAATGAAGCTTCAAAATATACGTAGGCAGTCGAGCGAGTAAGTAAAATAGAAGGGAATTCGTGTGGACTGATGAATTCAACATACTAGTAGCCAAGGGATGATAGGTAGATGGTTGAAAAAAGTGAATATATAAGAGAGATGTAGTGAGGTACATGTTGCTGCTTATAAAGCATACTTTTAATAAGTAAGTGCTCTAGGCACACTCAAAGCATTTTCTATAGTGAATGTTAATCAGTGTATTATTTTTTCGCCCATGTGAAAGGAGATTATGAAATTTAGTATACCTCAATGCCCCACCGTGATTGAGATAGAGAAGGATTATAGGTGTTTACGATTTTGTTTTTGCAATGAAGATATCCATGATGTCATGCAATGACTAATGCCTGTTTCATGGAACTTTACTGAGAGATTGAGCTAATGTGTGTAAAATGCCGAGGATAGCAAACGCATTTATATGAATGAAGTAGTAATTTCTATCATTATTGGCACCAAAAGATGATAATAGTTAGAAATAATAAGGTCAAATATTAAATTTTACATTATCGTTGCACAGTAGAATACTTAAAGATGGTGAATTATATATGTGATGACGGATGATTATCGATTCAAATCTTTCGCAAATGATTCTTTAATGTGTTAATGATAGAAGATTTCCCATGATATATTATAGTGATAAGTATAATATATTTATTATACAGGTGCACACAATGTCTTACGTCAGGCCTTACACTTATTCTTTATGTATAATACTAATAGTTTCACTGTGTGTGTGTCTGGGTTGGAAAAATAGTGTACAAGTAATACTACTTAGTACCTCTCTGACATAAAAATAAAGTTACTATATATGCATCTCACACTCATTATAATATAGATGATATATGATTTTTATCCAAAATAAATAAATAAATATAATTATGTTTAAGAAGAAGTGTAGCAATGAGTCTTATGGATCTAAGTATCATCTTAAGATACCATATGTATAAATGATTAATATATAGAAAATAATTGAAGGGTGTACATGTAATATCATCATGTTTTTCATTTTAACTACTGTGCCTCAAGAACTTGGCCCGCATCACTGCTACGCACAAAAGCCTGAACACGTGATAGTATTGAATATGATATTCGTATGGTATTGTTAACCTCTCACCCAAATTTGAACATTAAATTGTCCTAAATTTATTCCCGGACATATATTTCTGATCTTAACTTCCCTTGCTGAATGAATGACTTCTTATGAGTTGTACTTTTCTTTTGCGTTTTAAGTGTGAGTCTCAAGAATGCAATTAGTGTGGTGCACATCTATATATAATCTATGAAGTCTGGATATCTTTGTTTGAACATAAGCCCAAGATATAATGTCTTTGACTCTAATAGCTCCTAGCGTTTCTGACTTTTATTTCGGCTAGCGAACCATATACATGATTATGCTATGAGAGAGGGCGGATGGCCAGAAGTAACAGCGAAAAATAATAGTTTGTCTTTATAGCTGTCAGTGAGTATGCCCATAATTAAAGCACACCTTTAGGAAGAGGACCATCATCACTCGACTACTTAGATATACAATTCTCGTTAAGTATGAAAGAGTTAATGAATAGGTAGAAAGTCAATTTGTAACATAGTCATCGGCGTGATCCTACGAGGCATATGACGCTGCGTGAAGAAGAGAATTCGGATCCTCTTTTCTACTCATTCAAGTCTGATTCGGCTATTTCTGATAAACGGAGAAGAGTGAGTCACGAGAAGCCCACCCGTCTATAGTATAGGTGCTAACTATTTCTGTATGGTATTTTGCGTCCGAGCCATGATAGAGATATTAGAAGTGGCTCATATAATAAATATCTATTAAAGCGAGCCAGGCTGTCGTTCCTTCTCCTTCTTACGGACTGCTGTCCGACTAGTAGATTAATACTGGAAATAAGTAAAAAGTGAGAGGCAGCAGAACTCATGCAAAGGGGCGACCGCCTAAAGCAAGAGATCACTTCTTCGAATGAGACGCAGCTTGGTCCCCCTCGTTCTGTCCTCTTGATCCGGCTTAGAGCGAGGACAATGGAGTAATGCAGTAATTAGTGCAAGCAGCCCTGTGTCAAGACGGTGACCTCTAACGTCGGAAGCAGCAGTCTGAAGAATATAGAGCAGCAACACTCGTTATCTAGGGTCTATACCTCTCCGCTAAAGCCACCCCATCCATTTTAGGACAGTATTCTGTGTGTAATCGATTCGAAAGGCAGTCCTGTAAGTGGGCCTATCTCTACTGCGGATCTCTAATGCATACTTGGTCCCTACTCTTCTCTCTATGCTTTGATTTCATACGCAATGTGCAGTATACGAAGCTTCTAGCAAATAGATATTTATTTATTAATTTTTTTAATTCAAAGACGCCATGGTGAAAATTCTACTCATTTGGTGTATGTGTACTCTCTCGCTCCACGTAGAGAGTATCTGCCTAAAGTATTCTGGCTGGCGTAGCACCTCTTCCATAGATTTCGTCACGTTGACGATGACATGCAAAAGTGCTTCGCTCTCCCAAGAAAAGGTGCCCTACTCTATGCACCACGTATCCAATACTAATAAGGATGGGGAATTACTTGCCGATAATTAGACCTGAATTTGAATTTTCATACTATCGCCAAAAAAATAATCTGTAAACGTAGCATCTAAATCAAAACTTTGAACAATCATTTACCTCTTCTAGAGTGGAAAAAATATATCTTCTAAAGCGGGTGGCTTAGTACCCACAAGATCGTCAAGCGTCGGATCAAGGCTCGGTTCATGACCCACCGTATGGCCTATCCAAGCTATGAAATTTTCACCTATTTTTTATTAAATATCTATCATGTCGTAGCATCTGAATCAAATTTTTTGCAGCATTTTTTCTCCTTGAGCAAAAAAAAAGTAATCTCTCAGAACGGGTGGCTTGGTGATCACCCCAAGATCATCATATGATAGATCAAGCCCTCTTCAGGATCCCACCGTATGGACTATCAATTATTAAAATTTAATAATAAAATAAAAAAAAATTAATACTATTAGTTTATATTGATGACTAACATCCGTGCATCGCACGGGTGCAAAACTAGTTAAGAACTAAAAGCTCATTTTCAAAGTTGAAACACAACGAGTAGCTCTAATTAATAATCCATTTAAGAACTAAAAGAAAATTTCTTCTGGAGAAGTAATTTGATAAATAATGAGCTACACCAACTTCACCTTCGCTTGCTCTAAATGGCAAGTATATTAAGTTAAATGAAAATTTTCAAAATCTTAATATCATCACAAGTTAAGTTGAAGAACACAAAAGATCTTAATATTAAATTTAAGTTGAAGAACACAATCTTTTTGAACTATAAACACATATGAGTCATGAAGAATTTATTAACTGAAAATAAAAATAAAAAGAATTGAGCTTTGGACTATAATTTTAACTATCAGCTTGATTATACAGATGTTAGTTAATTAAAACAACATTAGATATATATAATTTTAAACAAAATAATAAAATTACATTATTTCGTAACAAAATGTAATAAATAACTATTTTTAAAAATATTTGTGTAAATAATTTTATTTCTAAATCATATAAATGGTACAATAAAATACTAATCTACTTAAAAAACATGTCCTAATTTGGTCTTCAAATAAAATACTAATCTACTTAAAAGACATGTCCTAATTTGGTCTTCAAAAAAAACACTTATCTACGCATACCGTGGTAACCTTTATTATGGACAGAAGTATGTCTTCTTGTTTGTCATCCTAATTACTCACAGAATTCATCTATTTATCACTTACGTCTATAGGGGACCTGAGAATTATACTCACTGGTTTTGAACTCGTACGATGCACGGTTATTAGTCACTAATATAAAATAATAATATTAAATTTTTTTTATATTTAAATATATAAATTAATAATTATTTTTATTAAAATAATTATTTTATTTTTCATATTATTAGAGTAAAATAATTATCATATAATATATATAAAATAATAAAATTATTTGAGTGACGTAAAATGGTGGTGATATCCAGTTATATATATTTATTTCTAGTAATTAGTAAATTAGTCTAAAATATATATGTATAAATATTTTTAAAAAATTGTGAATATAGAAGTTTAGAAGATATAAATATACCTAATTCTAGTTTATCATTTTATGAATAAGTGTAAAAAAAGATCTATTAAGAGTTTAGAAGTAATTGATGTACTAGTTAAAAATATATATAACTAATTTTGCACCCGTACGTTGCACGCTTATAAATCATATATATAAATAATAATATTAAAATTTTTAAATTTTTAAAATTTTTAATATATATATATATATAATATATATTATATTTTTATTATAATATTTATAATATATAGTATGTGTGTTAGAGTAAAAAGAAATGTCAAATCTAATACACAAAATTATTTGATAATTGACGTTAAATAGTATTACATATATATATATATATATATATAGTAGTATATATATATATAATATATTGATTTTTAAATTTCTTGTAAATGCTAAAGTTTTTTTTTTAAAAAAATTAATAATATATAATATAATTACTTTTATACTAAATTTTATATTGTTTTTAGATAATTTTTATAAATTATTATTTTAATTAAGTATTTATTTATAATATTAGACCTTTCATATTCTTCAATAAGTTACATTACTTTATAAATTTCTATCAATTAATAAAAATGTCACGTCGCGTGTTTAGAATAAAAGTAAATGCCACATGGCACCCTTTAGAATATAATCCCTTTTTTATTTTTTTATTTTAGTGTTGGGTAGCTAGTTTAACTGGAGACCCTGGTGTCATCAGCTAATTGGCAGCCTTTAGCCAGCGTGGATGTTGATATATTTGCTATGTCCAGCGGGTACCGGATTATTAGTTTAATTGGCGATATGTTCTTAGTTTTGTAAATACTTATTAAATTGAGTGGCGATTCGGATTTCGTTTTGTGAATACATAAAAAATAAGGGATTTTATAAAAAAAAAGTCATGCTTTACAAAATTTGAACCAATCAAACTCTCAAAAGAAAATGTTAAGTTAGTTCTTTTTTTTAGAATATTTTGTTAGCTCATTCACAAAAAAACTAATATACTTTGTCCGAAAAATTTTAGCCAAATACTAAATAAAAGTGCTGGCAACACTTTTATAGCTGTTTGGAATACAAAACTAGTCATCTTGAACACTTCTATAGCCGTTTGGAATACAAACTGCTATAATATTTTTTTCGTAAATACCTCACCTCTATGTATTTATAAAAGTTGTCCAAACCTTTAAATGCATTTTTGGACAACATATAATTTTTTTTTGTGATTTCGGTAGCGCCGGAGTTGCAGCAAACACCTTTGTGTTTGATGGCAATATGCAACTCGAAACAAGCTTTCTAACGATATAAAGAATGCCCGATCGACCACTGCCGCTCAAAGTTTATGGCATTCGAAGTTACCTATGTTTTATAATTTTTATTTTTCTTTATTGCGTTAAATAGATGATTCGTCATCGAAGATAAATTTTTTTATTCTTCATCTGACACATGTACACAAAGATACATATCTGAAAAAAACAAAATATGCATTTTTCGCTCGACTATAAGAAATGGTTATCTTTATTTAACTTTTTTGTCTAGCGTCGAAAATTTAATTTTAGAAATTTTTTCATATTCCTATATACGCCGCCTGAATGACATATAAATTTACTATTTTTCAATTTATAGATAAATAGTTTATTTTAAACTGTGGTTGATTGTTTTGTTGTTCTAAATAACCAAAAAAATTTCAGCCCAAATGTCCCAACCCAACGGGAAGTGATTTTTTTTTTTTTTCAAAAAAAGCTCCTTGACTTCCAAAAAGTAGCTATTTTTTCAAGCAAAATAAATGTGTCTCTTCAAAAAACGCTTTTCTTCGAGAAATACATTTTTTGAAAAAATGCACTTTTTTTTAGTGAGTCAGCATGATGAGCGTTTTTTATAGACGCTCATCGTACGTAGCGCTGACCTGGTACGCGCGATTTTAATTTGTCAAATAACTTTATAGCAATATTATTTTAACGGGAAATTGTATATCAACCCCCTTATTTTTGGGGGTTCGCAAATTGTACCCTAAAAATATATTTTTAGGAGGCTGATTTGCAAAAAGAAAAAAAATAAATCAGTTCTTAAAAATACGTTTTCAAGAACTAAAACGCACGAGTTTAGGAAACAGAGATTGAAACGCAAAACTCCTTATTTTAAATAATTGTCAAAATAATAATATTTAAAAGAAAAATTCGAAAAACGATCTCATGTAAAACAGGCCCAACATTCTACAAATACATCATCGTTCCCATAACCGTTTCCGTTATCGGATCTTGATTGCTAAACTCTACGATGCCGGAGCTCCTCGCCACCCACCGTCTCCTCCGGTGCCACCACGCTCGGCAGCAGGACTCTTCGCTCCGCTGTCCACTATCTCCCTTCTCTGTTCGATTTTCCGCCGCCTTCGAACCGCCCCCGACTTCAATCTCCCGTCGCTCATCCGTCCTACTGGAGGCTTTCGCCGGCAAGCTTACACTATCTCGCGTCTCTTACAGGTGAGCTCGTCGAGCTCTACGCTTTATGTCGGCTGTTGCGCCACTGCGCGCCGGCCGCAGTAGCGTGCCGAGGGCGTCTGATGGCGGCAGGCTTGAGCTGCTGCTCCTATTACCCGTGCATGTTATCTTGTCTCCAAGTTTGACGATTTTACAGTTTCTTTATAATTATTTTTCTCTATATGTGGATTACCAGTGTTCGCCCAATCTGCTGGTGGAGGTGGTGCGAGGCTTCAAATGGACTGACTCCGCCGCCTTCGACCGCCCCGACTTCAATCTTTATCTCTTCGTATCCGCGCTCCGCTCATCCGTCCTACTGGAGGCTTTCGCCGGCAAGCTGTACACTTATCTCGCGTCTCTACAGGTGGAGCTCGTCGAGCTCTACGCTTATGTCGCGTTCGCGCCACTGCGCGCTGGCCTGCAGTAGCGTGCCGAGGCGTCTGATGTGCGGCAGGTGCTTGAGCTGCTGCTCTATACCGTGCATGTTATCTTGTCTCCAAGGTTTGACCGATTACAGTTTTCTTTATAATTATTTTATCTCTCTATGTGGATTACAGTGTCGCCCAATCTGCTGGTGGAGGTGGTGCGAGGCTTCAAATGGACCGGTTGTTTGGATGCCCTCCTTTGTTGAGCTGGGTCCCACATGGGGGATTGGATTGGCAGAACTGGTTGGTTGGGATCCTTGCAATTTCAGAGCGGTCCCGCGTCATTCTGTCGAAGATGCATTCTTAAACAAGAGGGTAATTCAGGTTTCTTGATTTGCAAAAAGTTGCTATTGTAAAGTATAGTGCCTGCTTTACTTTAAAGGTTATATAGAGAAAAAGGTTTGTCCCTTCAAGTAAATCTTCCTAAATTCACTTCAGCCAGGTGGAAAAGCTCATCAAGGAGTTGCCAAGAACCCTATAGATTTGGTAAAAGGAGAAGCAACTGCTACAGCAGAAAATATTGCAAGCAACGCTGACTTACTGCAGAAATTGGATAATGGATTATTTCTCAGGGAAACTCAGAGCATGCTGTTGGAAATAATTGCTAACTAAATGAGCAGATTAAAATTCTATATCAGTCGTCCGAAGGTTTTGTTTCATTCTCTAAGCATTATATATGGATATCCATATTTCATTCTCCAGTTTAGTTATGCATTTTTATTAATGATCTATGTAAGAAAGTTAGCAGATGCTTTAGACCTTATAAGCACTTCTACTCAAAGTTTATATTTTAACTGTTTCTGTCATCAATGTTATGGCCGTAGAGGACCTTCCCTTTATTGTGAACATGGAGGATCGGATACAAAAAGCTACAGCACTGCTGTGAAAATTTAACACACTGTTTTGAGAATTGTCTGAAGCATCGGGATGCAAATGCGATATACAATTTCTTACGTGTGTATGCTACTATTGATAATAAATCGGCAGCTGAAGAACTTTTCCGCTCTATCTCCTTCAGTTGAGAAAGTTATTCCACGTAGCATATCACAAGTGCCTAGTGGGACATCTACAGATCTGTGTGAAGAGGGTTACCAGCAGGCAGCATATCATAAATTGCATCAGGGATGACTGCGAATTATTCCTTGATATATCTTCCTCAGGTTCTGAAACTACAACCCGGTAGCCGTTATCTTTAAAGCATGTCTATTAGTTATTATGTCCTTACTTAGTGATCAGTCATGATTTCCAACAAATTCAGGTTTACATGTATTCAGTTCCTTGGCCAATTCAAAACTTAAGGAGGTTCGACATGCTATTGACAATGGGAAAAGGGCCTTTCCTCCCGGCAAGCCAACGAGTTTCTCAAAAACTGCAAATCGAGTTCTGGTTTCGTTGGGCTTACCTTTGGAGATATCAACTTTCTTTAACATTCATTTGGTTGTCAGATCAAGCCTGTTAGGTTTAAATTCGATACCTAGTTTTCTGAAGAAACATGTTATGTATTTTGGTCATTCACCTTTTTAACATTTTCTATCCAAATATGGGAATTTCTTTTCTGTTTTTATCCCCATGAAAGTTGGACCTCATTTATCATGTTATACAAATTGCGCTAACAATTACTTCTTCGGCTACCTTTTTTGTGGTTATTCTGTTAGATTTCTAACTTTGTTTTATTTTCTAATTGTTTTTATAGATTCCCGTCTCCAAACGGGTTGCCGTTTGACTCCATTTACTTTATCTTGACACTTCTTCCAATATTTAATAACTTATTAAATTTTAATGAAATGAGGCTTGTAGTCTAGAGGTTATAGGTCCAAAATCCATGAGCTACTTGAATTGATAGTACAAGTGTCTTTGAAATGTGAAGGCAGGTTAGGAAGGTCATTTTCTAAGGCTGAGCACAAAGGATTAGATGACAACAACAATAACAACCACCACCACCACCCGGTCAAGTCCTAATGCGGCGGGGTCTGAATTCTGCACTTACTGCTTGCTAAATCGTCAATGTGAGACAAGTTTGCTGATCAGAGTTTTATTTTGTTAGAAAGATTGAGAGCATGTTGGAATGAAGTCGTCCTCGTTCTTTCTTCATCTGATAAGTTCCTGCGGCGGACATTGTAGCTCATTTCAAGGTAAGGATTGACATGCCTTCTCGACTAATGTGCGTATATATGTGTTTCAAGGTTATTGGAGCAGAATTTGCTTTTGGCTGTGAATAAGGAATCTCCTGCAAACAGGTACTCGACTTGGTTTCTGGCTTGGAAGCTCGCAAGCAACAAAATGCAAGCTCCAAACTCCGACCACAAATTCTGATTTGGGTGTTGCTCCAGTGGAGGACTTTGTACATGTATGGATGTTTTTGGCTCTTAAATTTAGTTAGGCATCACTGAAACTTTCTAATCTTATTACAAGTGTTTGTGTTCAACTGCTGTATTTCATCACGAGTTGCCGTTCACAATCTCTTGCTTGATGCTTCTTTTTGGCATTTCTAGACCATGCTTATGACTGCAAACTAAACTCAGCCCGCTTTATCTCTATGGCCCTCTGTATTTAAGATAAACCATTTGTGGATTGTGCTCTCCTAACATGGATACTTCTGCTAGCTTTCTCAGTTTGGGTAGAGTTCATTGTGTAACTTGAAATTACAAGCTGGAGGGGTTTGGGTTTATAATAATAAAGCTAGTTTTGTGGAAGTTTAAACAATCACTTAATGATAGGATCATCCACCTGGAAATAAACTTTATTTGGGGGTATGATTTCATGAATCTTTTACATCTTTCTTAAACTGACTCTTGGCGGGGGGTTATTCCCCACTCTCCCAAGCTGTGACCCTTATGCGCCCACTTATGTCTGCACGGAGGTAGTGCGAGGGCTTCAAATGGACCGGTTGTTTGATTGGCCCTCCTTGTTGAAGCTGGTCCACAATGGGGATTGGATTGCAGAACTGGTTGGTTGGGATCCTTTGCAATTCAGAGCGTCCCGCGTCATTTCTGTCAGATGCATTCTAAACAAGAGGTATTCAGGTTTCTGGATTTGCAAAAAGCTGCTATGACAAAGTATTGTGCCTGCTTTCTTTAAAGGGTTATATAGAGCAAAAAAGTTTGTCCCTTCAAGTAATTATTCTTCCTAATTTCACTTCAGGCAAGGTGGAAAAGCTCATCAAGGAGTTGCCAAGAACCCTATAGATTTGGTAAAAGGAGAAGCAACTGCTACAGCAGAAAATATTGCAAGCAACGCTGACTTACTGCAGAAATTGGATAATGGGATATTTCTCAGGAAACTCAGAGCATTGCTGTTGGAAATTAATTGCTAACTAATGAGCAGAGGTTAAAGATTCTATATCATTCGTGCCGAAGGTTGTTTCATTCTCTAAGCGATTATATATGGATATCCATATTTCATTCTCCAGTTTAGTTATGCATTTTTATTAATGATCTATGTAAGAAAGTTAGCAGATGCTTTAGAACTTATAAGCACTTCTACTCAAAGTTTATATTTTAACTGTTTCTGTCATCAATGTTATGGCCGTAGAGGAGCTTCCCTTTATTGTGAACATGGAGGATCGGTTACAAAAAGCTACAGCACTGCTGTGAAAATTTAACACACTGTTTTGAGAATTGTCTGAAGCATCGGGATGCAAATGCGACATACAATTTCTTACGTGTGTATGCTGCTATTGATAATACATCGGCAGCTGAAGTACTTTTCCGCACTATCTCCTTTATTTGAGAAAGTTATTCCACGTAGCGTATCACAAGTGCCTAGTGGGACAACCACATATCTGCTTGAAGAGGGTTACCAGCAGGCAGCATATCATAAATTGCATCAGGGATGACTGCGAATTATTCCTTGAAATATCTTCCGCAGGTTCTGAAACTACAACCCGGTAGCCGTTATCTTTAAAGTATGTCTATTAGTTATTATGTCCTTACTTTAGTGATCAGTCATTTGGAATTTTCCAACAAAGATTCAGGTTTACATTTATTCAGTTTCCTGGCCAATTCAAAACTTAAGGAGGTCGACATGCTATTGAACCAAGTGGAAAGGGCGGCCTCTTCCTCCCGAGAAGGCCAACAGAGTTTCTCAAAAACTGCAAATCGAGTCTGGGTTTCTTGGCTTACCTTGAAGGTATCAACTTCTTTCATCTGGTTGTCTGATCAAGCCTGTTAGGTTTAAATGCGATACCTAGTTTTCATGAAGAAACATCGTTATATTTTGGTCTTCACCTTTTTAACATATTCCATCCAAATATGGGAATTTCTTTTCTGTTTTATCCTCCATGAAGTTGGACCTCATTTATCATGTTATCACAATGCGCTAACAATACTCTTCTGGCTACCTTGTTTTGTGGTTATTCTGTTAGATTTCTACTTTGTATTTAATTTCTAATTTTTATAGATTCCGCGTTCTCCAAACGGGTGCCGTTTGACTCCATTACTTTAATCTTTGACACTTCATTCCAATATTTAATAACTATTAATTTTAATGACGTAATGAGGCTTGTTTAAAAAGGGGGGGATTTCATAGAGGTTATAGGTCCAAAAACCCATGAGCTACTTGAATTGATAGTACAAGTGTCTTTGAAATGTGAAGGGTAGGTTAGGAAGGTCATTTCTAATGCTGAGCACAAAGGATTTAGATGACAACAAACAACAACAACCACCACCACCACCCCGTCAAGTCCTAATGCGGCGGGGTCTAGGGAGGGTAGATGTACGCAGCCATATCCGGTAGGAGGCCGTTTTCGTAAGACCCTTGGATGCCTTTGGGAACATTAAACTTCTTTTATGAGTAAAGGGTTTTCTTTTTTAACTAGTTTATCTCTGTGGTGGAAGTTACCTGATTATCTAGCTAGGATGTTTCGGTCAGCAGCTGTATATTTAGAATTTGTGATGAAATGGAATGTTGAGGCATTTTACGGTCGAGGTAAGCAGTAGGTGTTTAAGCATCTTTGCGTCCTTTAGGCATAGGGTAATTGATACTTCTTTATA